>VZTV01007064.1:0-12897 GCA_013400875.1 Anhinga rufa
AAAAATAAATAAACATTAAATACTTGTGCCTTCAGTCATAGTCAAGGTCAACATGCTACCACACAAGAGATTTTGTTTGGGAATCCAGACACACTACCGTCTGGGAATGAAAACAAATCCAAATGTTAGGGTGACAATGTGCATGGGGTAAAAGCACTGCATTATTCTCAACAGTATGTTCAATTTACTTCTTTAAAAGGTACAGCAAAGAATGACCTTTCATTTCTACATAAAAGAATATAAATCCCAAACTATACAACTGATAAAGCAAATAATAAAAAAAAAGTAGTGAGAAACATCAACACAGCAAATTTTTCTTCATGAGAAATGCTAAATCACCTGCAGGCTTTTTGGCAGTCTGAACACTGAAATTAAAAACATTGCTTGAAATACATTGGAGTGGTTTTACAGTGAATGTACTACACTTTTTCAACAGGAGAAATGTCTGATTGACATAATAGTTTTAAATATTATTACAGTTGTGTTTTTTAACTCTACTGCTCCATTTGGAAGTAAAGTATCTGGCTTCTCTAGTACTTAGAGGAAAAACAATTACATGGGTGGGTTCAGTAAAACTAAGGAAGCACTGAAAACCATCTTTTTTTTTTTTTCCATTGTCTCCTATCTCCTTTGATGGATAAAATACCTTAAAATCTATGAGAGACAGAAAAATGAGGCTCTTCTCATTTGTCAAAATGAAAGCTCAGTTAGGAGTGGTAGCCTGAATTTTCTTTTTGTATTACAATTCAAGTCATTACATTCTGCTTAATTTAGTTCCTGTAGTAGTTTCAGTTACATAAGTTATTCCTTTTTTTCTGTTCTAAAGGAGAGCTTATAGCAATGACCATAGATGAAGCCATACAGAAGTCATTGTTTTGGCGACCTGTAAATAAAATAGGCATATTGTTGCCTAATTTGAATGATATAAAAGCAATTTAAAATATCGGCTAGAATTCTCTTATTTGGGCAGTCATATTAAAAGGTTGAAATTCATAGCAGCTGGTTTACCTTTAGCAGCAGGGGAACTGAAGGAGTGTCTGTGGAAGAAGAAGACAGGGGATGCCCTGTGCCAGACATTACCAGTTCCACAACAAACCCACTGCAGGACACAGCCATTGATGAAGCTTGTGGCACCTCTGGGAAAACATATTTAAGAAAAAAATAACTACCAGAGAGCAGAGAGAAGAGTGAGGGGAAAAAAAGTGTGAGAAACAACCCTGAAAACACCAACATTGGGGAAGAAGGGGAAGGAGGTGCCCTAGGCACCAAATCAGTTATTTACCTGCAGCACATGGAGGAAAACACAGTGAAGAAGACATTTCCCAGCAGCTGGTGGAGAGGACCCATGCTGGAGCAGATATGCACACTGCAGCTCACGGGGAATCCCATGCCAGAGCAGGTGGATGTTCCCTGATGGAACGGTGGCCTGTGAAGAACCCACACTGGAGTAGGTTTATGCTGAAAAACTGCAGCTTGTGGGACGGACCCACACATCAGGTTTATCCTGAAGGACTGTGGCCCATGAAAGCCCATGCCAGAGCAAGGGAACAGTGTGAGGAGGAAGGAGCAGAAGAGAGGAACTGTTAAAGACTGACCACAACACCCTCAGTCCCCATCTACCCCTGCATGGTTCATCTGGGAGAAGGTGGTAGACAAGTCGGGAATGGAGTGAGTTGGAGCCTGGGAAGTGGGGTTGGAGGGAAAGTGTTTTAATTTTTGCCTTTGTTTTTCAGCATCTGAATCTATTTTCATTGGCAATAAATTAAACACATTTTCCCCAGGTTGACTCTGTTTTGCCTATGATGGCAATTGGTAGGTCATCTCCTTGTCTTCTTCTTGACCCACCAGCTATTTCACCTCAATTTCTCCTCCTGTCCTATTGAGGAGAGGGAGTGACAGAATGGCTGAGTAGGCATCTGGCAGCCGGCCAAGGTCAACCCTTCACAACCTTAAAACTTTCTCTACAAAATTGTTAGTGATTCAAAGATCATCTTCGTATTAAATTACAGTTTTATTAAGTCACACTTACATTTGTGTGTGTAGGAATTTGCACCCTGAATACCAACCAGTCTTATTCATGGAATAAAATCTGCCAGACTAGGTTTATTTCTATGAACCATTCTGTTTTGAGTTCAGATAGTTAGCAATGTCTTTAATATTTTTTTCTTTCCATGGTTTTCAGGCCATGGTTGTGCTTTCAGTATGACAAGTGCTTCTCACTGATGTTTTTCATTTAGTCTCCAAAATATCTCCTTGTTAGGTAAACAGACACATACTCAGATGCAAAGTGTAAAAGACTAAGGTATCTATTGACTTAAATGCGAACAAAAGCAACACAATTTTGCAAACAAATTTATTATAAATGCATGTTCAGAAAATCTTTATACTTTGTATAAAAACTATTATGTGTATATTGATAATTTAGCACAATGTTCAACAAGCATAACTTAAAATTGACAGAAATTCAAGGAGAAAAACATTATTTACCTCCTCTGCTTGGTTAAAAAGAAAGTAAACCTTCCATATGGCTTAATGTACAGGCTACTTACCTAATTCTCTTGGAGTCGTCATAAGCATGCACAAATTGGGACTTTGGAAAGAAGCTTTTCAAAGGGTAGGGGGAAAAACAAAACAGAACAAAACAACCAAAAGACCACCCCAAGTTAGATGGTTAAAAGGCAGTGTCTTCAAGTAACGTGAGAGTAGCAACTGCTAGTATTGGATGCAGCTCTGCACTATTTGGACTATTTTGATTGATTCATCTACAAGTGGTGATGTTGAATGGGTGAGGTGTAGTGAGTCAAGGAACTGATGGTTACTTCTAGGATACTTCTCATTAGAAGTGTGAAATTGTATTGAATTTTTGACTTAGTGAAAACTCTTTATTGTATACACTTTTTGCCTGTGTTTTTCCAAGTTTTCAGTCATGAACCTTTCCCCAAATATAGTTTTCTTTGTTCCTATGCAGTCTAAGAAGGAAAAAATCAAAGAAGCAGCATTCAGGATTTCCCAGTTTCTGGGTAGCATTTAAGCTAAGCTATCATGTTTGTCAAGAAGAACCATAAATACATTGTCCTTGACTTTTGCTGCAAAACAACTATCTGAAAGGTTATCAATATCTAAATGCTTTATAATACTGGACAAGGTCTGTTTAAATGTGTGCCAAAAACATCCTGGAACTGTTGTGGTTGTGCTTTTTGTAGGTAAGGTATTTCTAGAGGCAAATTATTTTTACGAACCCTGGGGATGTAAACTCTATCAAGAATGCTGAAGAGCACACTGAGGGGAATGCAAAGGCAAGAAAAACTCCTACATTTAATGGAATAATCTTTAAAGAAACTCATGTGGACCATTGCCTGTGTGTTCTTCACATTTCCAAATTGTTCAGGGAAGATGACAAATATTTGAGATTTGCAAAAATACCAAGAAAACCTACACCCCTTGGAACTTCAATTTTCTCCCTACAGTTCTTTGACTTTGGTGAAAATCAGAAATACCCAGAAACCTTCAGAATCAAGCTTCTTTGCCTTCTTTCTTTCATTTTATTTTTTAGCAAAGGGATTTATGGACCTCAAACCATGCCATTTACACTTTAACAGGGAAAAAAAAAAAAGAAGAAAAGCTGAAACTCACATGAAGCAGAAAGTCATGAGAACTCTTAGAGAGGAAAAATAAATTGCTTTATTTGCAATGATAAGCCCCTCTTGTATGTAATTTATGAAAAGTCAGCTGTCATCAAGATTCATAATTTATGGTGTTCAACAAAATGCTACTAACTGAAAAGCATTAATCAACATCACCAACTTAATGTGCTTTGTCAAACTTCTCAGTCTCTTCTGCCAAAGAAGAGCATTTTTGACAGGGAGATTGATTAGTGAGCTAACAGTGTCTGACTGAGGGGAGTGTGACAAGAACCTTAAAAAAAGATGTTAGCAGTAATTCTATTTGCTCATACAGAAGCTGTGTACAATACTATTGTTTTGCAAAACACATGTCAATAAGACTGATAAGTTATTATGTGGTTATAAGAAATTCTGTTTCAGACTCGTTCTCATTCTCCTTGTGAAATAATTTATAACAAGTAAAAATGTGCAACTGATCTGAAAGATGCCCATTAAACCTGAATAATAAACTACAGAGTGCTTTGTTAGCTCAAGTGGTATAAAAAAGGTAATCTAGATTCTAGGTTTCAAGCTTAAGTAAGCACAATGAAAAATAATATACTTGGTTCTACTTTGTTAAGTGTAATAGATACTCCAGAATTAAGATAGGAAACAGAAACCTCTCACAAAGGTGGCTTAACTGGGAATCCCATACTTCCTCAGAAACAAAAACCACTACTATTTCTTGTTTTTCCTGATTTTCAGATATTCCAGATATTGCCAACAAGATATTTTTTTTTCCCTGAAAGTTAGTGGGAGGAAAGAAAAGGAATTTTAACACGAGGCGTATAAACAAGACCACACATCTGTCCCCTCATGCAACGCCAGTGCTGTTTGGAACAAAGACCTGCCCACAAGCATTTTCCAAGAGTGAGGCATCCTAGGTAGTATGGATTTGACACAGGAAATTCTGTGCCAGCCACTTAACATCTGTGCAAGTATCTGTTAGTATGGTAAGCTTGGGAGAGTATGGCATTGAAGTGTTTTATATTCTGTTCATCCTGAGCCAAAAGGATAGCACAAGATAAAGCTGTCCTATATTCTAAGTATCTTCCAAAAGTCAAAACTGTATCAAAAAACGAGCCCTCTGGATCAGACTGAGGGATTTATCTAGCCTATTCTACCTCCCATAGTGGCCATAAGCAGGTGGCTAGGGAAGACTAAGAGCTATGTAATGCTCTGTAAAGCAAAACTATGTAATGCTTTACCTAATTATTTCTTCCTGTCCTCTGACCAGTTTTGGTTCAAATTTTCCAAGCATATTGCAGATTATCTATTTAGTAACCCACAGTGATGTCTCATTCCAAGTGTTTGTACAGTCACTCCCTTGAGCCCTCATAAAGTTTCTCATCTCTCTAACATCTTTTGGGAAGGTGTTGAACAGGTAAACCATCATTGTGGGAAGAACCACTTCTTACAACACTTTTCAGATATCAGCCCCTAGAGACATTGACCAGCAGAGTTTTTGCCTCTGAAGACAGGATTCTTCCTCTGAGTGTGCTTTACACTACATTTAATATGCCATTTTATTACCCATTCACAGTTTCCTAATGTCCTTCTGCAATTCTTTGGTTTCAGTCTTCATTCTACCTACCCTGAAAAACTTTTTACCATCATCAGACTTTGTAATCTCACTGCTAACCTACTTTTCCAAGTGATCTATGAACACACATATCCTAGCACAGAGCCCTCCCACTGCCAGTGACCTTGCTCCAATGCAAAAAAAAAGCACTATTTGCTCATAATCTCTGTTCCCCAGTTTTCAATTTATTTCTTATGCAAATCATTCTTTCCCTCTTATGCTATGACCATTTAAGTGCCTTACAAGCTTTAGGTGAAGGATTTTGTCAAACTGTTTGGAAAGCCAAGAATATACCAATCAGATCATCCCTAGCCACAAGCTTGTTGGCTTTCTGAAAGAACTACCAAAGGCTGTAAAGGATTGCACTTTTCAGAAATAATTTTCCAAGTAGCTTTTGTTTACCAAGATATTCACTAATTGCTTCTACTATAGTTTCTAACAGTTTGCCTGGTACAGATATTAGACTTACAGTCCTGAGTTATAATTAGAGTTATATATATATACATATATATATATATATAAAATCAGAGTTATATTTGCCATCCTCCAGACAACAGCTTCCAAAGAAAACATAGTCAAAAGGTTGCACACAGCTATTCATCCCAGCCATTAACTATAAGAAGAAAATTTGGATGAACTACTTTATATCAACCTCTACTTACATATGCCATGTAATACAAATCAGCCTCCGCTGGTTAGCCTTCTGCCTAAACAAGTTTTCCTTCTTTTTTGGTGGCCTGTTCAGGGAAGCATGTAAATTTTAATGCTTTCGTTTCTGTCTTATATGAGATGAAAATAGTGAAGTCTTAATGCTTAGTGATGTCAAAAAATACAGCATTCTCAATATTTTGCTGTTATCAAGTGTGCAATATGCCTTATGAATCATTGACTTGGATTAGAATTTGAAAGAGCAATGCTTCACATTAGCAACACTGTACCTTTTATAGATGTAATAAAGCAACATGCTACTAGATTCACTTGCCTTGTGTTATATGTCTGTAGGCATTTATTTATCTGTCCCTCTGCCAGAATGCCAAACTAGTTTTATGTTTGATAAATATTTACTCTGTATTGGGTTTGCATGGTAAGGTTTGGGTAGCAGTGGGGCTACATGGGTAGATTCTGTGAGGAGCTACTAGAAATTTCCCCTATGTCTGATAGAGCCAAGGCCACCTGGCTCCAAGACCAACAGACCCACCGCTGGCCAAGGCCAAGCCGAGTAACAGTGGTAGCACCTCTGGGATAATATATTTCAGAAAGGGAAAAAACTCTGTGCAGTTACAGCCAGAGACAGGAGTGAGAATATGTGAGAGAAACAGCACTGCAGACACCAAGGTCAGTGAAGAAGGAGGGGGAGGAGGTACTCTAGGCACTGGAGCAGAGATTCCCCTGCAGCCCGTGGTGAAGACCATGGTGAGGCAGGCTGTCCCCCTGCAGCCCATGGAGGTCTATGGTGGTGCAGATATTCATCTGCAGCCTGTGAGGACCCCACACCAGAGCAGATGGATGCCTGGAGGAGTCTGTGACTCCATGGGAAGCCCACAGTGGAACAGGCTCCTGGCAGGACCTGTGGACCCGTGGAGAGAGGANTCCAAGACAGTAATTGCCGAGTGTCCTTATCTCGACCCACAAGCCTTTCATTATACTTTCTGTCCCCCTGTCCTCCTGAGGAGGGCGAGTGATAGAGTGGCTTTGGTGGGCACCTGGCGTCCAACCAGGTTCAAACCACCGCAATTCTTTTTTGCTTTTTGCTCTTTGACTTGTTTAAATTCAAATATCAATGCACTTATTGAGAAACTAATTTTGGTTTTTAAAATCCCTCCAAAAACTGATTGCATTTTTTCTTAGCTGTCATACTCTGTATCTTAAAATGTAAACAACAGCATCTTCCCACATTTTAACTACAACATCTAATGTGTATCTGCAGGGTCTAAGCGCTAAATATTTAGTACCAAAACACAAGAAGCCACTCATATCAGCTGGCAGCAGCTGAAGTCTCTAACTGGGCCAGACCTGCCACTGGAGAAGTGCAAGAGTCAACAGGAGACACAGCTGTCAGGAGGGAGGTAAACGTAGCCAGACTGCTTCAGTAACAGGGCTTCAGCAACAGAGCTGTTCAATAGAGCAGCTATCAACTATTCTTAACACTGCATATACTTCTGCAATTTAAATAACAATGCAAAACAAAATTCTCAGAATTTTTCTACATTTGGTTCTTCTGGGAGGAGAATACAAATCTGAAAATCAAACCCAGATAAATGATTTTACACAGCTAAACAAACCAACCATGTGCAATAGTCCATATGAAACTGTTGGCCAGTGTATGGTTTATCCATAAGTGTGTATGGTTTATCAAGTTAGCTTTCCATAAGAAAGCTCATGTTATTTTATGTTTGCCCTGGGCTAAGAGCTTTCACATGCACAGTTACAGTGGGTGAGCTGACTCACATAACCTTGTTAACCTGGAATGAGTTGTTTATCTGCCCCAACCCTCAGTCAAGCCTGGCAGAACTTCCTGGGAAGAGAGGACAGTCCAGCTCTAGCCTTCAGCATCTCACTCTACTGCTAACAATGGAAACATCAAAGCTACTCAAGAGGAATAGAAACATCTTTCATAGAAGAAAATATTAAGCAAGTTAAATACATGGCTACTAGGAGGCTTAGAATAGTGGAAAAACACTAAAGGAGACTATTATGGCAAGTGTGAAATGAACATGTGCATCCTGTTGTTTTTTATGTTCCACTTCCACCAATTATCACAAGTCTCACACAATTATGATTATTTTGAGATTCCCATTCCTAAAACTAGGATAATGGCTGAGAACATACTGACACGTAAAAAACTATAATTCATAAGTGGAGAACACCAGAAAACAACTCTTCTCCCAAATGTTTCAAATCAAATATTTTTAAGCCAGTCTTGGATGGGAAGAATAATTTGCATTATGACTTATGAAAGCTGTTTTTTTCTTCTTTTTTTAATTTTATGTGCATTTTTAATCAACAGTCTTTCACATAAATAAGTTGGACCCTCTATCCTCTAGCAGCATTTAAACTTATTCCCACTTTCAGTGGGAAAAGAAATCAAATATATGAAATTCAGCTTTCTGTGGCAATTGTTTCTCAAAACTATCACTTTTTTATCTGAATTACTCTCTTGCATTAACAAATATATCCCAGTATTTTTCTGAGTAAAGAAGTAATGACAGGACCTCAAATATTTGGATATGCCAATAATAGATATTACTTTTTTAAAGACAACCATTTGCTTAGCTTCAATGTGATAATCATAACAATTTTTTTCAGTCTAAAATAGATAGTTACATGGGTTATGAGGAACGCATGTCTTTGACACTCAGCTTTTTCTTTGGGTTGATTATATACAAACATACACGAAAAAAATATGGTAATGACAGGAAATAAAGGAATTGTTATTTTACTGCACAATATTCTACCTGAAAATCTGTCAAAAAAATATTTTAGTGAACCATTTTGCCTGTATTACTACATACATATTATTACACTACGCATTTTATATTTCATATAGTACCTTAGGGAACCCACTAACAATAAAAAAGCACATTATACTTCCAAAAAAAAAAAAAGTTATGAAGCACTGAATATGTACAACTAACTAGTGAGTTAAAAGTAGCAGCAAAAACCTCCTTCTTCAATCTTATTTTTAAATACAGACACCAAGTGGGCAGCAGGGAAGGATCTTGCAATATCTTTAAAAGAGTAGAGCTACAAAAACTTCATGACTCACAACTCACCAAATTACAGTCTAGGAAAAAAAAGAAAGTAACTTTATGATTCAGACTGTAATTAGCAGCTTAGAAAATGCAGAAGAGAAAATCAGTCAAATACCAGGGCCTTGAAAATAAGGACAAGAACTTTAAAAATCACTGCACAAAATTTACAGGATGCCTACAGTGAAGAGATTTTTAAAAAGGAGGCATTTATAGAAATCATACATCAGTTAAAGGTGAGAGATTTTACATTGCAAAAAAATATCATCTTCCTAGAAATATACAAGCAGAAACTTCAGAAAATAAAATGATCCTTTCACTGATGAACAGTTTCAATTTGTTTACAGTCAGACAATAAAATCAGATATCAATTAAGTACTTCCAGAATCAGTATTTAAATGCAAACAAATACCATTATCTTGCATGGGAAGTATGATGTGAGAGAATTATTTTTAAGCAAAAATAAATAATTGTTTAATAAGGAGTGTACCTGTCTTTAAAACTCAGCCTCAGTAACAAAGCAAGCACTGAATGGGAAAGTAGATTATTGAATCTTGCAATTAAAGAGATGTGATCATTCAGCTCTTCTCCTGAGGCTGAGAAGATACACAGAAAGTTCATTTGAATACTGTTTTTAAGTCCTCAGCACTGAGAGGAGAGAGGAAACCAGCGCCTGATCTGGATGGTTGCCTCATTTAAGAGAAACTACACAAATGCTCTTTCATTGCAAGGTAGCAGCTCCCTCAAGGCCTTTCACAGCCAGGACCCAGAATAGCCACACAGATAGAAAGAGGCTGTCAGCAAGGAAACTAATAAAAAAGTGTCCTACAAGCTATTTCCCACTGCTTTCTAGGGCAAACCTAGATCTTTCTTTATAACTAATCTAAACAGCACACCGCTGTGCCTGCAAAACTTTGGTCAGTCTTTCTATACTGTCACTTCATCTGTCCCTGAGGTCAACCATAGATCTCTCAAAGTTTTACTCTAAGAAGCTGTTTTTAGCAAGCATGAAAAACACTAATCACATCAAATGAATAAGGGATGATAAGTATAGGCACCTAATACACTTATAAATTCATACTGGTATTTCCAGGAGCATGTAGGTGTTTATAGGATAGGAATAATATTTCCCACCCAGTCCTGACTTCTCTACACTTAATGACTTATTCTTTCCTCTATTTTATGCATCATCTTCAGTTCTAGAATATGCATGTATGCAGCAGGAGTCTTTCCCTGGTTGGCTGTGGGCTGCTTACCCTCTGCAACCAAGAACAACCATCAGTGACTACAAAAATAAACCAGCAACACAATACACCTTTTTTTTTTTTTTTTTTTGTAAAAGATCTCCAAGATATTGTGTGATGTTCACTGAGCTAGTAGCAGCTGACAATACTCTTGTGGTGTATTCCTTATAATTACAAAATTGCGTAATGATTTCCTGAGAGCACACATTTATCTGAAATCTTTGTGAGTTTTTTGTATGGATTTTTCCCCTAACATGGCCAGGGAAACTTAACATAACACCCTTATATGAAAAGGAAATAAGAAAAACTTTTCTTTTTTGGTACAGTATTAAACCTAAAAAATATTCCAAGAAAGAGACACTAAGATATACACAAAATGCTCAAATTTTCAGTGGGGATTTCAGAAGGGGATATAATACAAGATAAATCTAATTAGCTTCAAGGAAATGACAATAAGAGATCAGAGGAGTGAGTAGAATAGTTAAATCTACACAGACTACAGAAGCTTCTCAGCAGGAAAACACAGGAAAAGACTAAGAAAATTATCAACTGTGATACAGATAGTATAATTCAAACTGGATTTCAAAATACTGATGTTAAGTTAATGATTTGTTGTATAGTGTATGCGGGGAACAAGGTATTTTGAATATAAAAGGCTAGCATTCAGCTCAAAGCTGTTGTAATTAGATCACATATATGCTACTTTTTCCTTTCTGCTCTAGTGCAACAGGGGTGTGAATTCACCTGATTCTGGTTCCTGTACCTGCTTTTTAGCTGTATGCTAGTAATTATTAAATCAAAAGTGGAGCTTGGCATTTAAAAAACCTAAAAGATCCTGAGGGACCTGAAAAGCTCAGAATTTAAACAGTGATGTGATGGCAATTCTGCAAACCTGTTAGAGATTAATGGTTATGAACTATATGAATCAGGGAAAAGTGGAAGTTGGAGGACAGTCAATAAGGGAAGGAGTCCATAGAAAAGAGGGACAGATAGAAAGTGAAGAAAAATTATACTGCTGCAGGTTCTGCCTGAAGCAGAATATCTTATTAAAATTACTTTAAGACTATTAACTAATTAATATAGGCAAAAAAGAGATAGCATAAAATGGGAAAAAAAATTTTGTATAGCAAACCTTACTTCAAAATTTAAGAAAAACACAGCTGTTTCATTACAAAGGTATCAAGAGTACTGCTCTACAGCTATTACTTTGGGACATACAGCCATTATTATAGGTCATGCCATTCAATATGAGACCATAGCCAGGCACCAAAATATCACTGTTGTCTCTCTCTTATCAAAATGCTAAATTTACCTTTCTTTTAAGTTTACAATTCATATGATCTTCAGTTCATGGTAGTTTAGTCCAGGTAGTACCTAGAGAAAACCATTCAGTTTCCTGAATCTGCATTTACATACAAGAACACCTAATTTTAAAGTGCTAAATCCTGAAGTAGCTAACATCAGCATTAGTCAACTCAAATCATGTTTGAAAGTGATCTTGGCTTTTTTAGTGGTCTGCAAACAATATTAAATGATGTATATTTTGCACGTTTTATACCAATCACACATCCAGCTTTCCAGGAGGTGCTGCACATAGAGACTACAAGAGCTAAGCAAAGGGCAGCACAGTGGTAAAAGGTATGGCAAGGTGCAAGGAAAACAGACCCAAAATCCTACAGGGTGATCCCTATCTTTAGCTCCTGGACAGCTGACAGCAGTAATAAGCCAAATTAATTTTTGGTACCTGAAATCAATCCAACATATTTAATATACCAAGGTAAAAGACAACCTAAAAAAGAAATTATGCCAGATTCTCTTTCACAACCAAATCAGATGTAACCAAACACTTGGAATGGAAATTTCCACCCTTCACCAGTGGCATAGAGCAGCATACTGTAACAGCTTAACCAGGAGAACGCCTCATTTTAGCACCACGGAAGAGAAAGCAGTTAATCAGATCTACATAGGAGGATGCACATAATACAGTCCTCTAAAATCAAAATAAATAAATGTGCAATGACAATTCATAACTGTCCCAGAACACCAATTTGGGAACAAGAGGAATTTAAACCTTCTTTCAGAGTGAGAAACAGTTAGTCTTTAATACATATATAGAATACATTTTTCCCCCTAACATATTAACATTCTCATACAAAGACAGAAGAAGCTAAAACCTCAAATGTATTCTTAATTTTGATGACACAATATTAAATATCAGTTACACAGAATATTGATTCAGTGTATGAACCATTAAATATTCCATAAAGCCATAGGATAATTGTATGGGAGCTCTGTAGAAGCGTCAGTCAGCTGAATGCTGCAGAAGTTAACAGAGAAACTCTCTCAAATGTGCTATTAGAAGTCTTCAAGCATTAAAAAGCCTCTAAACCACTCGACCAAAACCCTGCCATGCTTGAATAATGATAACAAGCACAATAATAGGTGTAGTCTCTGAGGCTGTTCTCAAACTACAAGATACTTCGGTATTCTTTTCTCTGAATGATAAATCTCAAGAAATGTGTTGTAGGCCAGTTACAACACACACAAAACAAAGAAATCACAATTTAAGGACCTATGTTTTCCCCACAAGTCCATTAACAAAGAACAGATGGGGAAAGAGGTGATGGACTCTACCTGGGAAAAAAGCAGTTATCTGAGGA
>VZTV01007069.1:11579-22237 GCA_013400875.1 Anhinga rufa
AGGCGGTCCTTCCTCCTCCTCCTCCTCCTCCAACGCCTGCGAGCATGGCTACCTCCTGCTGTGGCTTCTCGATGCTATTTAAATGCCAGTCAAGCATCATACAGGGTTAGAGGTGCACGATGGGGTTCTCCATCTTCAGTAATGAGCAGTAAGCAACACCGAAACCAGCAGCTAAATGTCTAAACTAGGAGGAATTTTGTCATGTTGCGTGCCATTGCGTCACGCACCTCTTGTCGATGAACGAGGAACGCTCACAGGCGACATTTCTCTTGCTAAGAAATACACAACCAAGTGTCAATCTGTAGCCTGTATTACTAACGCTCCATCTTAGTTATATAGGAACAAGCACAAAGGCGGTAGTTCTCTAGGCTCAGGATGGGTAAGAGTGAAGATCTGTGAATTTTGATTTAATTTTATGTTAAATTAAATGTTAATTTTTATTTAAGTCAACACGGGCTGATCACGATCCAGATGCAAACCCCCATAAAGGCTGGCAGAAGGCCGAAGTGTTAACAAACCAAAGAACGGTCCCATAATCGTAGTCAATATTTGAGTTTCCTTGCCAAGCGTGCAGCTTCTGCAATGCATGTGTCTTACTCCCACGTGCTATTTAAATAGCAGCACACGCCGTGCTGATGCTCTGTAAGAACTGAATTAAAATCAACTAGTTGGTAACTTCTTAAAAAGCAAAGCAACAGAATTGCTGCCCCAAAGATAATCAGTAATGGGACCTGCTCTCAAGTCTGAAATATTCATTTGAAATTACTTAAAAGGAGCTCTAAAATCAGAGCTGCCTGGTTTTCAGCTGAAGAGGCAAGCTGACTCGGAATGGCAGAGACACACGAGTTAATCGGGCACTGCAAGCTGAACAAAACCTGGGGCTCTGCATCTGATGGTACCACAGCGTATCCAGGGGCAGAGCGTGGGTCGTGCAACAGGAGAGGGGTCACAGCACATCGCCATACTGAAAGGGTTTAGAAGTACGGAGAGAAAGCAGCTCGGCCAGAGCGTCAGCGCTGCAGGAGTCCTCCTCTCACAAGGGAGATGAAGATAATAGGAATTTACCTGGAGTAACTCGGGACAGCACCTGTAACAAATGCCTCATCAGTGTCTATACATCAAACAGGACATAGAGAACTAAAAACAGACCAGAGGAGACAGCTAGCAGAGCAGTCTGAAGTCCTGGGAGGGAAGAATGCCTGCTGCAGCTCAAAAGATGAGTCTCTTAACCAGAAGGCTGGTTAACCAAGAGAAGAGGTGCAGCCTGTTGCAGTCTCTTGGATGTCTTGGAGGTCTTCAGGGCAGGATTGTTGCCAGATTAGGTAACTGTCTGTTTAAAAACCGACATTAGACAGTTCTATATATTTAAATCAGGTGCTTTTCTGAAAAAAAATGATTAAAAAATTACCTAGCTTATTGCTCATGAGCTGAAGCTTTTAGATCAAGGCTTGGTGCCCTAAAAAAAAAAAAAATAGAAAGGGAAGAAAAATTCCCTTTCTTCAAAAACAGAATCTGTGATCTTTGCCAAGACTTGACATCTATCTTTAAAATTTATGCTGGAGTGGATGTCTGAATATTTGAGAGTATCAGAAAGGGGAGGCATAGAATCGGCTGTTTTTTCTCTCTAGGTTCTGAAGTTTTCATTTTCCCCCAAAAGGCGCACCTACCCAAAGTCCCCGCCAATGCCACGCCGTAGCTCTACTATTCCTTTCGCACCAGAAGTCTGTAGCCAGGCTGAAGAAGCACTCCCAGCTGAAAAAGGATGGTTCAAATGCAAAAGGAACAACCCAGTCCCAGAATCAAGGTAATTCTTTTAAGATCTCAAAACCGTAAAGGTAACATCTCAAAGGGATGAGCGTGTGATGTGTCTTAGGAAAGTATTTCAGCCCACCAGGGCAAACACAGTACGAGGAATATTTAGTGCGCAGTCTCGCGGGAGGACTCCCTAGGGAAGGTTGGTCCTCTTCCTCCTGCCCCGATATATCTGCAACACTTTGGCTGTTTGCTGCTCTCACGTGCCTCCCGGGGACAGCACATCAGCCTTCCAAGAACATTCACAGCGCTGTTCTCTGTTGACTTGGGAAGGTGTTTCCTTTCTTCTGTAAATAAAGGAAAGGTGATTCCTGGCAAGAATGTCTGTGAATGGAAGCTCCACATCGTAACTTGCGACGAGAATGTTCTTTTGAGACCCTGTTAGGAAGAACAGGGTAATCACATTCTCTGTAACAGCAATTGAATTAACGTGAGCAGCCACTTTCTTAGATAAAAGAACAGACTGCCTTCTGCTTGAGAAATGCCTTTCTCAAGGGAGACAAGGCTCCTGGGAGCACCCACCACCTACAGCCTGTTACCTACACTGCTTACAAAGCCACTGCTCTAACAGGTTTGGTGGAAACAGATACCTAGGTAGAAAAAGCCACTCTAGAGAACTGGAGAAAAGAATACGCAGCTACAAAGTACGTGAGGGTGCAGAGAGGAAAGAGAGGGCTGATGGACTGTCTGAAGGACAATCTGTACTGTAGGCTAAAGGCGTACGTCCTCGGGGTTTTAAAAGCTACAACAGATAGAGCAGTTGTTGCAGCCAGTTGCAGCTGGATGAACTCTGTAGGGAAGACTTTAGCAGATACGTTATTGGGAAGAAAAGCACACGGCTTCTAAATCAGTGGATGTGGCAGCTAGGGCAGCTGAAGTAGAAAACAATCCCTTTATACTCAAGGAGGATTTCCACATACCTGCAGCGCAGGCAGTGTAATGGAAGTAGAGCTGGTAAACAAAGACTAGTTTCTTGGATGCTGGATAAATAAGTGCACCTGCAGCAGATGAAAATGTTTTCCAAAGATGGCAAATAACAGCTGAAAAGACCCCGTTTGGAAGGCAGACAACGCCCAACTACCCTGTGCCTGTTGCTGAATTGCCGAGGTTGGAAGGGACCTCGAGGCTGCCTGGTCCGCCCACCCTGCTCACAGCAAGGTCTCCTACCGCAGGTTGTCCAGGACTGCACCAGCTGGGTTTTGAATATCTCCAAGGACATTCCACAGCCTTTCTGGGCATCCTGATGCAGTGTTTGATCACCCTCACAATGTTTGTTTTGTTTTTTTTTTTGTTTAAGTGGCAATTTCCGCGCTTCAGTTTGTCCCCGCTACTTTTGGTTTTACTAGGCACCACTCTGGAGAGTCCGGATCCACCTCTAGTCTGAACAGCAGGTATTTACACACGCTGAGATTCCTCCCTGAGCTTTCCCTTCTCCAGGCTAAGCAGTCCCAGCTCTCAGACTCTGCTGGTATGACAGATGCTCCAGCCACCCGATATCTTAGTGGCCCTTCGTGGGACTCTGACCAGTCTGTCCCTGTCTTTCTTACACTGGGGAGCCCAGGACTGGGCACAGCACTCCGGGCGTCTCACCAGCACTGGTCACCACACTGGACATGCTGGCAATACTTCTTAACGCAGCCTCTTGGCTGCCTTTGCTGCGAGGGCACGTTCCTGGCCCGTGGCTGGGGTCTGCCAGGACCCCCAGGTCCTCTGCAAAACTGCCTTCCAGCCAGTCAGTCACAGCAGGTACCCCCACACGGAGTTATTTATTTTACAAAGCTGAACGATGCACGATAAGTAATAGGCTGGTATTCCAGCCTAAGAGATTCCTCTCCCTTCTCCTTAGGCGAGTAGCCTGAATTACTACGAGTTTAATTTAAAAAGCAGAAATTGTACAGTCAAAATACTTTAACATTTTTCACTCTGGCAAAATGACCCTTAACCATTTCATGGTGTTGGAACGGAAGAGATTGCCCCGGAGGATTTCAGGCTTTTACGCTTTAAGCTTTTTTAAGCTTTAAGCCTTTTTCCCCCCCCTCCCACCACATTACTTAAGGCTTTTAAAAGCCAACGCAGACATGCAGAATGGTTTTACCTGGCTCCTTTTAAGACTGGGAAAGATGTCAAGAAAACATCCACCCCACTTCCTTTTTATATTTGTTCATTTCAAGCATCTAGTACAACATCCTTGTCAGACCTTGAACCTGAAATTGCAGCACTCTGTAGTTTTGCCTGGCTCTGTGGTACATTCATTTTACAGTCATGCAAAACATATTGCAGCAGCAGCTGCTACGATGACTTTGTGCTCTGTAACGACGTGCCAAGGTCCACCTTTGCCGTGGGAATTCAGAGGCGTTTCGCCTCTCCATTCCTCTTGCTGAACTCTCGGATGTCCCAACAAAGCAGAAGTTAAAGGTGTGATTAGCTGCGACACAGCACACAAGCAAGCCTCTTTGCCAAATCGATGTTTTGAAAAGTACTACGCTTTTAGCCGTTGGTGGAAAGTCATAATTACAAGCTGCTGCTACTAGTTAGCTGCTCTCTGTTCATTTTTGAAGGGGGAGTAGCATAGAATGTTTTTTCTCCCCCACCCCCCTTCCTTTTGTATACCTCCCCTATTTTTCAAGTACATTTCTACAGAAAAATGTACAAACTCAGCTTATTCTGGCAAAATCCTTCTAATTCCCCAATATTCTTGTAGGGGACAAACTTGTCTCAAATTCTGGAGCCGAGTAAGCTTGTCATTTAACTGCACAATGCCAGCATTCACTTACTGCCAGCACCTAATCTGAGCTATCGTTATTTATAAAGTGCCTTCTGCTACGCGGATTCTGTACACCGTATTCCCAAGTTGTTAATGCTAGAAGCTTTGTTGGCAAAACTTTCACTAGAACAATCCAAAAGGCTCTAAAGCTATAAAAATTGCAGCGCAGGGACTCTACAGAAGTAACCACACTACTTCATGAGACAATCTGCAATCGCTGGACAAGCAATCATACTTCTTTGGACTTTTAACCTCTTGCTTTTATGAGTATTCTATACAGTAAATCGCCAAAAGAGATCTAGCTACACTATTTCCTTGACACTGTCCCGGTTTTTGTATTAAGCAGTAAGGGGTGTTTGCAGAGAGACAAAAACATGAAGATACCAGTCCGATCATCTTTCACAGTAGTGCAGGAAACAAGCTAGAAAGACTTGCTCGGTTCCAAAAATATCTGGGCTTTTCTAATCGTGATCACAGCCTAAGCTCCGCTACCACTAGAACAAGACTAAAATAGCTTCAGCACCTATGTGTTGTTTAGTTGGCTTCGTTACTACGCCACTCCGTTGAATCACACAGTGACTCCGCAGAGTTGTTGCTGTTGATCAATACCCACCTCCTTCCAACTGAGCTGCCAGAACTTCAGCAAGACAAAACATTTCGTCTAAGAGTGGGAACTCCCCGCTCCCCAGGGTAAAAAAGAAGCCTGCGACTCACTGTTGCCTGGTAAAACCTGTGCTAAGCACGCCAGCAAATGACAAGGTACTTTCTTCCAAGGGCTCTCACTACTTTACCGCCTTCACCGCAGGTTTTTCTTAGTACGCTACATGTTTTCTTCTGCTTTAAATGCTTTTATGTAAGAGAAAGACAGCAAAATGAATACAGGATTTTGTTTTCACGTGCTACCCTGGTGCCACGGGCTTGCTTCAAAACATCAGTAAGGTACACTTCTCGCAACGTTTAAGGAACGAATATACACTTGTGCTCGTGTCTGACTGTTCGTAGAAGGCCAGGCGAGTGTCGCTAGGTGACAGGCAGGCAAGCAGGTGTTCACTCTCTCCTCAGGCTGCAGGTACTTCCGCGGATGTAGTCGAAGGCGTTGTCTTCACATTCCACTGGAAGGGCCTTCCCAGCATCGCCTGCAAGTACGTTACGGGTGAGATTTAAAAGGTTTGCTACCACCCTGAGCTGCCAAGATGAAGGCAAACCGCTCTAAAGAGAACGGATTTGCACAGAAACCACAGACCTTTTCACAGGCACAAAGGTATTTAAGTATTTATAACTATGCGCGCCAAAGGAAGTAAGATACCCAATTACCTTTTGGTGCTACGTGCAATTTTAAAACAAGAGAAAGGGACAGCCAGCCCTCCCTTCTCCCCCTCCTGCCCCCAAGCCAACCGAAGGGCATCAATAAGTCATATTCCAAAGGATGGGAGACAGCACAGTGTGCATAGCACGCCGTCTTTAAAAGGACCCAATCTGTAGGTTAACAGTAAAGCTCTCCCAAGGAGGTGAGGTGGGCTGAAGAGGCGATTTCTTCGTGCCAGTGCTGCCTGCAGGTGAACAGGCTGCCTCTCCTTGCTCCAGGGGCACCCGCTGCCAGCCGGGAGACAACGAAACATTTCAGCAAACTACAGAAGCTTTTTCCAACCCGTTGAGAGAGCAATTTAAGAGGAGGATCTAGAAATACCCTGCCCTAAGGCATGAACTGACCCGTCACGCCCAGGGGGTGGCTCACAGGCATGCTGCCTGTGAAGCTCATTTCCACAGCGTGAATTCTTATGTTCTTATTGAATATATCGCCGCTTGTGAAGTACAGTACACTGCAGTAAGGCTTTTCTCCAGGGGGTGAGTCTGGAACGAGAGAGAGAAAAAAATAAATACACGGAAGACAAATATGAATAGAAGCCATTTGGAATTCAGCCACTCGGCCACTCTTCTCTATTTACTGCCTGCAAAGCACACAGATTCACAATTCTGTACATTTATTTTCCCAGAAGCCTGACGCTCAGCTGTAACGCCTACCAACGGAAAGTACCACACAACTGCCTTGGCCTACGAGTTACCGGCGCTGAACCGGCGGTTACGGTGCTAGCAGGACTGCTTGGAGCGGATGCTGAAGCATCACAGCGGCGTGATAAAGCAGCTCATCCTTCTGGAAGCAGACATAAAGGAGCCCGTTTTGCAGTTGTGAGCTGAGATCCGGCACCCTCGCTAACAACCCGCTGCAGATCGGCAGCCGTACAACAGCTTCCCGACACCACAAAGGAGCTGGGTACCTATTAAATACCGCGTTCTGCGCGTGGGAAGAGACATCTGACTGCGCATCTCCAACCAAACGCTCCTGATGTAGCGGAGACCTAGCATCCTCGTCAGGTTTGCTGTGGACAGGCTGTTCCATCTTCTTTATTTGGTAGGTGACAGACACCCTGTGAGGAAGCAAACAAAGCAAAAAATACAACATTTGAGATAAACAGATTTGAGAGAGTCTCATAGAGTTTCACTGACCTCTCCTCCACCACTTTTTGAAGTGCATGTCTCTAAATACTTGTAGTTCTGTGACCACCTGAGAAGCCGACAACAGATGGTGCTTGTTAAATTGGAATGAAATTATAACACTGAAGTTTAACAACCTCCGAGGGATTTGCCGCATGGACACTAGGAAAAACCAGAAAGGAGAAGCAAAATACTTTGGAAAGGTCCTGAAAGCTTTCAGCATGCCAGCATAGCTTATCCGCACCTTAACTCTGTCCCTTGGAGCGAGTGCAAGACTGCGTTCTGCTAGTTACTAAAACCCACCTCCACTAGGGTCAGTTTATATCTGGACGCGGGGCTGATGGCCGGTCAGCCTGGAGGGCAAGGTTAATGCCCTGCCAGCCTGATTAGTTCAGTATTTTCTAAGAATATCTGGATGTCACATAGCTGTGCTGAAAACTCAAGCTGACAGAAAAGGAAGTCTCTTTCTTTGAGAACTCCTCTGTCGCTCTTCATGTCAAAGCTCTCTGTGGTCTCCGTGTAATCCACTTTTCAGCTTTGTTGTTTTACATTTCGTCTGTAATCAGCTAAAATCATTGTGAAGTACGTGGGGGGGAAAAAAGAGAAAACCAATGAAGGATTAGACGTGTACGCACAGGAGAGGGTCTTGTAAGATGTATCCTCCAGCTTCATGCTGAGACTTCCCCTTCTATTCTTATTTTGAAAGCTAGACACTGCCTTTGCTTTTTAAGTTATGCAGTCTGTCTCCCTACTAAGGCTTTGCTCTTCTCCGATTCTCGGCTGTAATCACGCTTCTGTTTTCTGCAGCATTCCTTTTTATCTTCCGCTTTGATGACAACGATTACAAAATCCTCTCTCAAACCCGTCAGGATTACACAGAGCAAGCGGTCAAACTGTTAATGAGCTTGCAGGGCTCTGAATGCGAACAGGGATGCCGAGTGTCTCCGCTTCGGCTCGCAGATGTGCATTTAGCTTTACATCAACTCAATGTTCACTAACTCATGGGCAAGGATAGAAGTTAGCCCTCCTCTCACGACGTAATCGTCCTGGGAAATCCGACGAGTCTAACAGCATGCCCCAGACAGCAGGAAAACACCAGGAAGAGCACAAAGGGCGGCGATTTAGGGAAGCTCACCTAATGTGCACCCCCATGGATAAATCACGACTTGAAGCAGCTCTTTTCACTTACCCGGCTAAGCCTGGGAGGCTTCTCCAGCGAGTGATTTTTTCCAGGATTATCCCAGTCCTGTAGGTTAGACCCCCTCCAAGTTCTGCACATTAAAGGTGATTTCGGACAGGGGTTTACCACAGCCACTCGAGTTACTCCCCTTCTCCTACTGCTGCCGCTGAGCCCTGAACACAAACCGAATCGCAGTCCGAAACACCGAAGCAGCCGCCTCACCCGTGGTCCTCAACTAGATCTGATCTGGTAAAGTCACAACTGGCATCAGAACAACCTTAGCCTCTTTTACGTGCTTTCCCTCAACTGAGATTTTCAACCCAGGAGCAGTGACTTACCCCTCCTAAAGGCCGAGAAAGCTATCGTGTAACTCCCCCTCGGACAGCCCCGCAAGCTAAACTGGTGAAGACAAATTCACTTCAGGTAATTAAAGCTCTTCTTTTCAAGCGAAAAAGACATCACGTGCTCCAACAACCTCCTTCACCTCAGGAGACCAAACATCTTTAAGCATTTACACCTTCCAGAAGATTAACTGAATATAATACTTTTATTCTTCAGCAGGAATTCATACGGCAGAGCCGTTTGGTTCACGGTCCTCCAGGACCGCTCCTCCGAGGAATCTCCCAAAGCCGGTACCGAGACTGGTGGAACTCGTGGCTCCCCATTTCCACTCACTGTTGCTTATGGTTTTACTTTGCTGTTAGAACTGGCTTTGACCCAGCCTGCGAGGCCAGGATTGCCGTGGCCTGTACAGAAAACTCTTCAGTGAACCAAGGCAACACGCAAGCCGCACAGAAACTAAAGGCTGTGCCGCGAGCAAGGGACCTAACAAAACACAACGCCTGAACTCGCTGGGCTCGCTGGACACCTCCCATATTCCGTGTTACACCCCGAGCCTAGCCGCGTGTCCTCTACCCCCCTCTGCACCAAAATCCACAGGAAGGAGAAGAAGACTACATGAAACATCAGACAAAAGAAGGTGAAGATGCACCTGAAATCAGAAGTCGTGTTATTCTCCCCTAAACGTCTTGAAACTACGGGCGGGGGGGAGGAAACGCGGGCTGAAGAGATGCAGTGGTGCCAAGCTTCTGGGGAAATACAGGGAAAATGGAGACAGGGACAACCCTGTCCTGACTGTCATGTCAGTGGGATTCAACTGTAAAACGTACAGGAACAACCACAGAAATACCTGGAGATTTTCTAGCACTAAAAACTTTACAAGAGCAATTCGCCAGGCAGCACACCCCTGCCAAAACCACACAAACCCCCAGACTCTGACCGCCTAAGCGACGCGTTGCGCCTATAAGCTAACTCCTTTCAGGAGGTGTAAGCCCCCCGCGCCCCCACAAAGCCCACGTACCACCAATCCTCTTCCGTGCTGTGGCAGCAGCTGTGACCACGCGGACCTTTTCTTCGGTTGTTCTAGAACCTGATGCAAAAATTTTGGCTGGCAACAGTGACGGCACCAAAAAAAAACAAAAGAAGAATTTAAATTACTTTACAAATAACGTTTACCAAGTAACGGCTCACACATGTACCGTATGTTGCCGTAAGCGCATACACGTATATATTTCTGCATGAAGCACGACCGAGGGAAAGGATTACAACAGTTGCGAGAAAAACAAACAAAATTACAGATGTGAGACTGCACGTAAATTTTCCACCAAGGCTGCTCTCACTTGCTCTCATTAGAAGTGAGGGAGCTTTTTTCTTAGCTAGAAGCTGAGCTTGCAAAGTAATTCATTTCTAGGAACAACATGAAAAATGCGATATTTCATCGGGATTTTCCCCAGCGTCATCCCCAAAAGATTACAAACCACCCTAGAGCGTTTGTTTCTCTTCCAAAGGGTCGCGGCCATGCGATGAGATACTTAGTTTGACTTCAATCACCGCTTTACTCAGCTACTTGTTGCAATTAGAGGTTGTAAAACTATATAAAATTGGAGGGGGGCGGGGGAGAAGGGTGGGAGTAAACATACACAATATTTCTGCAAAAAGAACAACACGTAAAACACACCGACAGGAGAAGTGACTGTTAAACAAAACACCTCGATCCCAGAGAACAGGCTACTGTTGCTGTGACAAAATAAAATGTATAAAGCTGCACTGCTGGCCCAAGGGGACGTCATTTAAACACACGTGCCCTCCTGGCAGCAAGGCACAGTGGGAACCCACAGCGACGCGGAGGCACGTACCCGCTGCGATGAGCTGGATGCGAAACTCGGGTGCGTCAGGAGAAAATCCATCCCCCTGCCTGGCTCTGCGCCTGGGGAAGTCGCACGAAGAAAATCCCTCTGGGCGAGCCCTGCTGCCTGTTTTAACGCAGCAGGTAAAGCCCGGCTTTGGGTCTGAACTCTGGCACTCGCCAATGATGGATGGTCGTAGAATAGAATCCTAGAATCACAGAAT
>VZTV01007070.1:7074-19232 GCA_013400875.1 Anhinga rufa
CGCCCCCGCGGCCCCCTGCCCGCTCCGGGGCGGCGCGCCCGCGGGGCTCCCGGCCCTACCGCGCCGGGGTGCCGCCTCGTTCGGGTCCCGCTAAGAGAGGCGCTCGGCCTAGGCGGGGTGCCGGGAAAAGCGCCATGGTCGGGGCTCAGGCTGTGAGGCAGGAGGGGATGAGCACGGAGAATCTTACGTCCCTCCGGAGGGTGGGAGCCCCGGGCTGTGCAGCACCGGGCCGGGCTCCCGCTGGGGAGCAGGGCGCTGTGCTGGTCCCGTCGGTGGGAAGGTTACCCAGCGCTGCGGTCTTCTGAGCTCTTACAGGATTTTCCTACAAGAAAACATTTCTATTAATCACTTCCACTGCCAAACAAAAAGTATGTTCGCATGAGAACTCGTGGCTGCCCTCAGGCGAAGGCGAGGCCACGCAGGTGCTGTGATCGCCAGCGCTGAGTGGGAGCTGGCGACAGGCTCCTCGGTACAATCTGAGTTCGGCCTGCGGCCAAGGGACGTGAGCAGCTCGGCAGGGCCCCAAGGAAGGCCAGGCTGCACCTGCGCCGCAGCCCGCGCCTGCCGTGCGGGATCACTGCTCGGTGGGTCGCCAGCTCCTCCGCGTGCAGTCTTCGGTGTGCCGTCTCCAGGTCAGCATCGCTAGGCTGCCTGGGGGTACCTTTGTAACATGCTTATGCATTCTGGTGTCATTTCAGTGCATTCAAGCACAGTACGTGGCTTGGCAGATTTTGGGGTAATCTGAAACAAGATATTCAGAGATTTGTCTGTCTTCTTTATTTCTGAAATGATTGCTGCTAGGATTTTCTCTCAAGAAATGTCTGTGTGCCAAGCATTATCATTTTGACACATTGGACTTGAAAATAAATTAATGGATAATTAAATGCCAGCTAAATGAATGTTCTGTGTTGTCATAATATTTTTATTAGTTGAAAGTACAGCAGTTAGCAACAACATTCGGGAACTTGCCAGTGAAAACATGTTGACTGGGTTCTGCTTTCATTTCTGTGAGTATGAGTAAACATTATTACCAGGGATCTCTGGGAGGTTTGTTTTGGTATGGAAGAAACTGGAACATTACTGGAAAATTAATCTTTATATTTTCCTTTGTTAGACGAAAGCAGGAAAGATGTGGGCCTCTGAAGAGCACTTCATTCATGGATAGTCCCGTGCAGGCTAATATGCCCTTCCAGGAGCAGGCCCGGTCTCACTGGCAGGGCTACGGTGTCGCAGGGAAACGTGCGCAGGTGCTCAGGGGCGAGCACCACGCACGGCATGCGTCTGATTACAGCGTGCTGCTCTCTGCACGGCGTGTGTGGGGCTACAGGCGAAGCCAGTGGGTGGGGTTCTTCTGTCAAGCTGCAGGCTGGGGACAGATGCCAGTCAAGTGGTAAATGCATAGCTGCTCATTAACTTGCGTGGCGGAGGCATTCCTCTGCTCTAAATTATGTATTATAGGAGGATCTCTAGCTACAGCACTATTTAATCGACTCTGCTTGGCTCAGGGCATAGCTAGACCTAGCGGGTGAGTTGAAGGTGCGTTCATCAGCTGTGCTACAAGTGCCTGTGGGACAAAGAAAACAGTGGAAATTACAGTGACTGCAAAGTATTGAAACTGCAGTGAGGGGCATGAGATATGAGAACAGGAGCCTAAGTCTCTCACTTTTAATGAGTCTTGATGTGGCTGATTCTGTGATTCTGATGGTCTCTTTAGTTAATTCACAGTCAGAAGATGCTTCAATTGGCCATAACACCCTGGCGTTCAGAGAGAAGGGGAATTAGTAATGCTCTGTATACTCCTATGCATGTGGTATGAAGTCCTGTCGTGGTTTAGCTCCAGTCAGCAACCAAGCACCACACAGCCACTCACTCACTCCCCCCTGGTGGGATGGGGGAGAGAATTGGAAGAGTAAAAGTGAAACTCATGGGTTGAGATAAAGACAGTTTAATAGGTAAAGCAAAAGCCGCGCACACAAGCAAAGCAAAACAAGGCATTCATTCACTGCTCCCCATGGGCAGGCAGGTGTTCAGCCATCTCCAGGAAAGCAGGGCTCCATCACGCGTAACGGTTACTTGGGAAGACAAACGCCATCACTCCCAATGTCCCCCCTTCCTTCTTTTTCCCCCAGCTTTATATACTGAGCATGACACCATATGGTGTGGAATATCCCTTTGGTCAGTTTGGGTCAGCTGTCCCGGCTGTGTCCCCTCCCAGCTTCCCGTGCACCCGGCACACCATGGTGAGCTGAAAAGTCCTTGACTAGTGTAAGCGCTATTGAGCAACAACTAAAACATCTCTGCGTTATCACCACTGCTTCAGCACACATCCAAACCACAGCCCCGTACTAGCTCCTATGAAGAAAATTAACTCTATCCCAGCTGAAACCAGGACAAGTCCTTTTAATGAATTGTTTTATTTGTAAGGCACTTGTATGCAAATAGCTAATCTGGAGAAATGCCATGCAAGTTGTTGTACCATTTTGCAACACTTTTTCTTGCAAGGGGACAATGTACTTATTTTTAACCTCCTGGTGCAAAGGGACTGCTACTCTGCATGGGGAATATTTTACCTCATTAATAGTATAATTTGTTCTGGGATTGATTTATTTGCCAAATAAAATATGAATGTAACACCCTATGTGTGACTGGGTTATTATTCCATTGGCATGTGTAAGTGCTAGCTTTTAAAAATGAAATCTTAGCAGCTCCCATTTCTTTAAGATTGACTGGACAATGGCAAATACCTATGCAAACTCAGAATTTATAAACATGTGAGAAAAGACATACAAACAGTATAATTGGACGTAACTTCTAACTCTGTAAGTCCTAACATTGGACTGACTGCTAAAGGAAGCCAGTATAGTTTCTTATAGGCTATCAAACATTCTGGAAGTTTGCAACCTGTATAATGAAAATATACTAGGCTTGCTGCTGTGTCATTTGTCATCTTTCCCTCTTATTGCCTTTTCTTGTATTTGTGGTATGGCACAATGGTTAAATGTTTGTCCCCCCCAGTTTCTGGGTTGTCTGATTCAAGGGAATTCATGAGCTCTTGGACAGCGTGTGAATTCTGACAATGGAAGCTGCAATTCCCAAATTTCTGTCATTGCTTAGTGAGGATCAAGAGGAGTAGCAAGAGGTGTGTGAACCTGTGTCTGCCCATATGTAGGTACCCTTAATGGTGCTTGGTCTAGCCTACACTGCCTTGGACCCTCTCCCCAGCGAACAATTGTAACTCTTTAACAAGACATAAGCCCTGCTAGACCTGCAATTTACCTTTCAGGTGTGGGGTCTAACACATAGCCTTTAGTTGTCATCAGTAATTCGTGCATTTGGCTGCCCAGCCAGCTGCACAACAGAAGCATTCTTGACTTGGCAGAGTGCGGATGAGTCTAGAGTCTAGAGGCTTTGCTGGACTGATCTGTTAAGCTATGAAATAGATATATAAATTGCCATCCTTGCCTGGGAGATAGAAAGAAGATGGGAAAGTGTGTGCTAGAGAAAAATGCATTGAAAATGCATTGAAATGAAATGCATTGAAAAATGCAGAAATGGAGAATCCCATGAATAATGTTTAAGGACTACCTGAGTCTCATAGCTCCTAGCCACTTTGTAACCCACCCATTGTGAACCAGCCATGTGGAGAGCAAAATAATAGTTGGGATGGATATGTACCTAGATACTGAGCAAGGCCTGTGGGCTCAGCTGGGATCCACCCATAGAAAAGATCAGAGATTTTCAGTATGCATGATGAGGTGGTATATAGCAAGAATGCAAGCCCAAACGTATGCAATGTAACGGTAACCTAGTATTTTTTTTTGTTATTCTTGGCTATAATACCTTTTCATTCTCCTTCTGTAATTTGTGTGGTTATAGCTTGCTTTCCACCTGAAACATCCTGAAATAGAGATGACATAATTTATCATTGCCCCAGGAAGGACTCTGACAGTTCTATTCTGTTACCTCATTATCAGATCACAGTTGTGTCACTTCCCATTAGTTGTGCCTGCCTGTGCCAGCCTGGATTAGTTCTGCAAGGGAAATTTACAGTATCAGGGGCCATGACGCGGCTCCCTTGCCAGCCACCCACTTCTCTTTGTCACCTGCACTGCCCCTGGACAGAGCACCATCGACAATGAGAAGCCTGGCTCCAGCTAGGTCAAGCACAGAGCCACCTCAGCAAATTGTCTGGCTTGCAATTCAGCTTTGGGAAGTGATTTGCTTTCAGGATAAAAAATTTATTTTTACCCATAGCTTTATTTTTATATATGCTTTTGCCCCTCCCATCCCTGCTCTCTAGCATTATCTAGATGGCAAGCATCACTTCGTCTGGTTGTTTCCTGGTGTCCTGAACACTTAGAAATGATGTTCCCAAAACAATACTTTCTCCGAACTATTAAAAAAAAAAATCTAGTCCTTTCAAAGCTGATAGAAATACTTTGTTGGCAGAGCCAGAGCGAAGGATTGAACGAGACCTTGTGAGGAGAGCAGTCTCACTTGTGGGGCAGCAGAGGATGCATGGTGTTTGGCAGGACTCAGTCCTGTGACAGCCCATGCTGTGAAGATATTCGAACTAAATTACTGACAGAGGGATTTTTTTGTCCTCCAGACATTTCAAAATTTTTAGATACTTTTAAAGAGGTGTTTTACTGAACATTGTGGAAATCAGGGTTGCTTTCCACGAAACTAATGGCAGAAAGAGCTGCAGCTCATCTTTTCCTAAGTAAACCTGCCCTTGTGTATGACCCTGGGTTTGGGCTGAGCTCACGTTTCAAAAGCCTTTAAGGGCCAGATGAGTCCCAACCAGTTTGTCCTTCAAGAAGCTTTGATATTTCAGCCCACGTTTCCTCCGAAGGAAACCTCCTCCTGAGGTAAAATGAGGCATCAGGACCCACGGGCCATTTAAGACCTCCTGGAGCCCTCCCCAGCCCTCAGGGTGTGCTGGGTCAGAGCCATGGAGCCAGGCTAAGGTCCATGGAGCCAGGCATCAGGAGGGAACCGAGCCTCCCCTGAGGAGCCTCAGAGGAGGATGTGGGACAGGAAAGCTGACCAAGGAGCCCAGGGTCCCTGGGAGCCAGGCCCATGGCCCTGGGCTCTGGGGCGCCTCCTGCGCAGCCTGAGGGCCAGGCACTTGGCTCCACCAGCTGGAGCGACCCATGAAGGAGCTGTGGGAGTGGAGCTGCCTACAGAGAGGGGACAAGCCTGGAGCTGGGGTGACCCGCACCCACTGGCACCCCCACCGGGCTGAGCATGGAGTGCAGGTCCTGGGCAGGGCGTTATCAGCAGCCCCAAGTATGGTATGTGATGAGGCAGGACAATCCAGGGAATCGTACCAGGAGACACAATTACAGGGGAGGCCCAAGACCCGTCCACAGGCACACATACACCAAAGCCCAGCCAGAGCCTCAGTAGGGCTCCTAGGCACAGGGCATGGGGGGTCCCAGGTGGGGCTAGTCAGAGGAATTAAGGCCTGTTAGTGCCTGACAAGGATGCTTTTATCTGCAGGTTTTTGTTCATTTCCAGTTCTCCACACCTCTTATTCATCTCCTGGTGCTCTGGTCATCCTCATTGTTTAGAAGTTAGTTTGCTTCTGGGTCACCTCCTGGAGTTAGGTAACAGGTTCCTGCTGAGATCAAGCCTAGATGCAATGCTGGGGGTAGTTTGCTGCAGGGACTGCTGCCAAAAGATGTTACAAGCCACCCTCCAAATGGTTTTGCTGCCTTCTCCCTGCAAAGTCTACTAGCATCAATCCAAGAGGCAACTGGTAGTTTGATGCGGTCAGAGATGCCCCTTGTCCCTCTGCCTGTGGGCTAAGATTTTTTACCCTCTGCAGTCTGGAGGATATGATAAATAACATGTAAGTTAATTTTGTGGATAATACTAAATCAGGTGTTTCACACATCTCATGCCTGCAGATCAGTTTTAGCTATCCATCCTAGCAGTATCTCCCCAGCTGGTCCTAGCACTGGGCCTATGCTGATGTGGCCAGGCAGCTCAGTGTATCCACAGAAGTATGTAAGATGTTCACTGGTGGTTTAGTGATGTACATATAATTCTCTCCAGGGTGATTTTCATCTATGATGAAGATTTAACCTTTAATTTTTTGAGGTTTTGTTCTGTTTCCTGGCTTGTCATGGTAGCACAAGGTACGGGAAAAAACTTTTATCCATGCTGTGTGTTAACTGTGTTTTTAAAAGACCAGTTTAAAACAATCAGCTTTTGTGTCTCTCTTTCCAAGCCTGTGATGTTGGCAGTGGTTCTGACAGTAATAAGTTTTGATAGGTAAGACAAATAACATTTGGTCACATTTAGCTTAATAGTTCCCTTAATGTACGCTTGTCATGGAGCTAAACTTGTTTGTTGATAAATGAAACCATCAGAACCAAGACAGAAACTTCTTTTGTGAACTGCTTTTTATTTCTGTAATTTCTCCAGGGGCTTATGATGAACAACTGTAGTATATATTATACATTAGACTTATTTCCTGCTTTGCCGTCACAGATACATTGCCCAGTGCATGATTTTCTTGTAGTATTTTAAAACTCTAAAATCTTAAGTTCGTTACATTACAGGGCTTCTTACTACAACATAGAACACCATGCTCTGTGATGGCATCTGTAATGCATGGCAAAGTGGGATATATACAGGTAATTCTATACATGGGTACTTATAAAACTCTGACTGTAGTTTTTCCGTAAGTTTAAAAAACTACAGTGCAACAGAAATGAAATACAGGGGGGCTCAGTCAATTGGTCAAGAGGTCAGTTGTATGAGGTTCAACAAAGCCAAGTGCTGGGTCTTGCTCTTCAGTCACAACAACCCCATGCAACGCTACAGGCTTGGGGAAGAGTGGCTGGAAAGCTGCCCGACGGTAGAGAAGGACCTCAGGGTGTTGGCTGATAGCCGGCATGAGCCGGCGGTGTGCCCAAGCGGCCAAGAAGGCCAACAGCATCCTGGCTTGTATCAGGAATAGTGTGGCCAGCAGGAGTAGGGGAGTGATGGTGCCCCTGTACTCGGTACTGGTGAGGCCGCACCTTGGGTACTGTGTTCAGTTTTGAGCCCCTCAGTACAAGAAGGACATTGAGTTGCTGGAGTGTGTCCAGAGAAGGGCAATGAAGCTGGTGAAGGGTCTGGAGAGCAAGTCTTATGAAGAGGGATTGAGGGAACTGGGGTTGTTTAGTCTGGAGAAGAGGAGGCTGAGGGGAGACCTTATCGTTCTCTACAACTACCTGAAAGGAGGTTGTAGTGAGGTGGGTGTTGGCCTCTTCTCCCAAGTTACTAGCGATAGGAAGAGAGGAAATGGCCTCAAGCTGCATCAGGGGAGGTTTAGATTTCATATTAGGAAAAATTTATTTACTGCAAGAGTGGTCAGGCATTGGAATGGGCTGCCCAGAGAGGTGGTGGAGTCACCATCCCTGGAGGTGTTAAAAAACATGTAGACGTGGCACTACAGGGCATGGTTTAGGAGGCATGGTGGTGTTGGGTTGATAGTTGGACTAAATGATCCTAGAGGTCTTTTCCAACCTTAATAATCTTATGATTCTATGATACTTCTATGTATGTGTAAGAACAGTCATACAGGGTTGGATCAAAGGCTCTTCTAGACTGTCATCTAGTCTTTGACGATTACATCAACTCAGAGAAAGAACATGAAGTGAACTTCCTCTGGAATATTATTCCAGGCTCTTACAGTCTTTGGTTAAGAAACTTCCAGAGTAAGAGGTTGCAGTCTAAACCAGGGTATTTAATACCATCATGACTGTAAAATAGATTTACCTTAAATGCATTTACTTAATGCATTTATTCTCCTGGTTTTTACAGTGTTCTGTGTCAGTTATTCCTATGGTATGTTGAGGCCACTTTCATCTCAGGATCTCAGAATGCTTTACATGTTTCACAGGTAGTTAAGTGATGGCAAGAAGTCATACAATGATTTGTAGTTCTGGAAATGAAGCTTCATCATCCTTGATCATTCAGGCTAAGGAATGGAACAAAGACAATATCCTGTTATTTTTGTGTGTGACTTTCTTTTCATCTGTACAGAAGTGGTAAGCCTATCTCAACTTGCTGTAACTGAGGACTTCATGAAATTGGTACCATCTGCTTCTGGCTGTTTGCAGAGATGATAGAAATATTCTGTATTGACTGTAGTTTTCTCACAAGATCATTACAGGCCACATTCTTCTTTACTTTATGGGGTCACCTCTTGAACTCCACAAAATAAAATTATTGCTGGAATATCATCAAGTCTTGCATGGTCTGATAGCTCTGCATGTCTTTACCAGACATAATCTGTTTGCCAACATGTATCTCTGGATAAATACAAAGCTTGCACCTGAAAAAGCATCAGTGGCTGATGAAGAAATCAAACCAGACTGAATGAATGTTGCTGGAAAGAGGAAAGTGCTGTTATACTCCTAAGTAGATACGTAGGACTATATTTTAATATCCAAAACTTCAATGACATTTGTTCTTCCTACCTGAAGGTTTATCTTTCTCCTCTGGCCATGATTTCCTACAGCAATGACAGTGTAAATACTGAGCAAAGGAGTAATATTTTAACATAGGATATGACACTTCTGCAAGTGTCATGTGCAGCTCAAATCTCGTTCTTGCAGGAGAATAGAATAACCCCAGAAGTAACCCCCTGTGGAAATAAATTGAATAAGGTGTATAATTACTATTTTTTTTTACACATGCAGACCCAGAGATTACTCAGTAGACATGCTGATCAGGAGAGCTTTGCAGCTAGAGATAAATTCCGGTACAGTCATTACTTCTTCAGAACAGTGGGCTGAGAAAATCTAGTGGTTTAACTACCAGTTATAGGAAATACCTGGTGGCTTTACTTACATGGTTTTGGATGGGCTGTAAATTACTTGTGGCATCTTTGTCTTTAGCATAGAAATCCCAGTAGACAAATTGTATACTCACACACAAAGTGAAAAAACAAACAAACAAACAATAAAGCCCCACAACATTTTAAGGCTATATTTAAAAAAAATGTTTTATTAAGTCTGACAAATCATAATTCCAACAGCACAAGACTGAGGCTGAAAGGAAAATTACACCTAGCAACTTCATAAAAATCTTTAGAAATAACATGTTTCATTTATTTACTAAAATTAGGCAGTTTTAGAATTTTGTACCCAAGAGTTGTCTAAGACTAGTGCGTACTTCACTCAGCAAGTCAAATATGTCCCCTTTCTAGTAGCCTGCAAGTTCTGTTTTAAACTCTGAGTTGTATTAAAAGTTAGACCTTAACGGCCAGATTCTGCTTCCCTTGCTCTTGCTAGCTATTGTAGGACTGCCTTGTTAATTCCAATATGAATAATGGCGGAAGAATGGTGATCATAATTCTGACGTGACAAGGACTTAATATTGCCTTTCTTAAGTCCCTGGCCAGTCTGATATAAAGGAAAATGGCAGGTGTTTCTTTGATGCTTGCTTGTAGGAAGACTGTTTTAGAGGTTTGGCACCTTGGATGAGTTCTGCTTAGACCGATCTGTGAATAGTATTAAAGTGGAGAAAAAATTGGTGCACGTTAAATGAATTTATCATAAAGCTCGGCAGTAATCACCATAGTAAGCAATATTTCATTTTCTGAGCAGGTATAGCCCATATACAGCTACCCATCAATAAGTTAACAGTGGTCCTCAAAGAAAAGCATACTTCTTGTTTTCTGTCCTCTTACTTTCCAACTGCATGACTTTCTACCTTTATTCTTTTTTTTTTTTAATTTTCTTTCTTTTTCCCTAAGATTAGATTTATGAATCATTTGCAGAGGGAGAAACTCTTCTGCAATGTTTTTTTCATTACTCCCTTTTGATGATTCATCTTAACACAGATGCTGTCATTTAACTCCGCTGGTGCATCAGAGGCTCAATTTGATCGCAAGCTTTTAGAACATGAATTTTTTTCTAATAGCAGGCAGCTATCAGAATTGGTTTCTCGTTTGTCATATAATTTCTCTGAAAAGGTCAGCATGGCCCTATCTTCTGGGCAGAATTCATAAAATTATAAATATGTTGGTCAATGTTTAAAATCATAACATTGTTTGACAGAATAACTATGACCTTAACAATCACCTTATTGGGATCAGAAAATGTGGCATTACGTAAGTATGAATAATAAGGATATTACCTATGAAAATCCACATTTGGAAAACATCTTTCAAGTTACAGCTATTTTTTGCATTTGTTTTTAACAGTTTTGGAAAATATTCTTAAGTAAATACAGAATCCCTGTGAATTTACTGGTGACAAAAATAAGGACTGAGCCAGGAGTGTAAATCAGCACAGTTCTTTTGGCTGCAAGCCATCTTAGTTTACAAAGTCAAGGAGCAGATTTCTTGTTTAAAATGATCTGTAATTTTCCTTTTTTTCATATATGATTTTAAAAAATGCAAGGACACTAAATAATACATCTTTTGCAGCCTGATTCTGACAGTGTTTATCTTATTTAGGTACAGTACCCTTTAAAGTTACCAGGAATAAAGCAGTGAGAACTGAATACTGTCCCTTGGTCTTTTCTTATCCATAAACAAACCATTCTCCTTAAAGGTATTTTTACAAATAAATAGGCTATTTCATATACTCCAGTATCTCCTGTTGGACGTTTGCTATGTTGACATAGCAAGCAATATCCTTTTTAGTGTAGAGAATGATAAGAGAATTGTGTGCTTTAAATCAAGAGAAAGACTCTTGTTGACTTTGTTGGGCACCCTAATAAACACATTTTTTTGAGGAGGAATTAACCTAATTTTGTAAAAGATACCTCACCTTATACAAATATGTTAAATCTAGGTCAATTTAGAAATGTGATCTATCACAGCATGCGTTCATAGAAATATTTTAAAAATACTTAGAAAATAAGCCATATAGCAAGATAATACTGCTGATAAATTAATAAATGAAAGATATTGATATTAGTTCTGAACATTTGAAGAGTATTGGAAAAATCATGTAAATCCAATAATTGTTTATTGCTGCCTGCATGGACTTGAGGGTTACAATCCCAGGTATATCTCTGGTGAAGAGAGGCTACTCAAAGATAACTGATGATGAAACAAAAGTTGTAATAGATTTAGTGATAAAAATTTGTTTCTTACTGTCCTGCAGCCTGTTTGACCGGAAAAGAGTATTTCTAGCTATAAGTGACACTAGACAGTCAGAACGATAGTTTGCGGGAGTGCTGATGCATCATGTAGCTCTTTCAGTTTCTTCAGGAGAAAAAGAGGAGAGAACACCTACTAAAGCAGAATTTACTGTGATTGGCAGGAAAGGTCGAACCAAGATGTCCTTAATTTTATTTTGCTTTTAACTTTTCTTCATGTTCTGTTCTTGTGGACCAAAAATACCCTCAGCCCTAATTTTTAAAGAAGCCCTGTAAAGCTCATACTGATAACAAATATGTGGAGATCCATAGCAGGGGCAAAATTCAGCTGGATCTGCTGATGTTTAAGTGTAGTTAATAAGAAGGCAGTTATGTATTTATGTAAATGTTATACATCGTGGTTACTCAATTTGTAATTGGAGAAAACTGGGTATATTGGATTACTCAGTAATTGGAAACTGAGTAAATTGGAGAAATGCGAGTATAAACATGACTGTTGAAAGGATTCCCTAGGAATGACAGAATCATAGAATCATTTAGATTGGAAAAGACCTTTAAGATCATTGAGTCCAACCCAGCACTGCCAAGCCCACCACTAAATCATGTCCCTAAGTGCCACATCTACGCGTCTTTTAAATACCTTCAGGAATGGCGGTGACTCAACAACTTCCCTGGGCAGCCTGTTCTAATGCTTGACAACCCTTTTAGTAAAGAAATTTTTCCTAATATCCAACCTAAACCTCTCCTGGCACAACTTGAGGCCATTTCCTCGTGTCCTATCACTTGTTACTTGGGAGAATCTACCAACACCCACAAAGAGACTGACACCCACACAGATAGGAAGAAAGCTCAGAGATTCAGCTTACCCCCTGAACTGTTGTAAGTACAGAGAGGAATGGCTCTTTCCCTTCAGTGAATCAGTACTCAGTTTTTGCTAGTTGATCTGGTTTTAGGGCTAGCTAATGATGACGGTATTATTGCTAGATTTGTTTGGTGGTTGTATTAACATTCACTGCATGGCTGTTCAGTTCCAGAATTTTGTT
>VZTV01007074.1:0-12341 GCA_013400875.1 Anhinga rufa
CCAGCAAAACACTTGAGTATGTGCTTAATTAAATCATGTGAGAAGTTTAAAGGGCTTGAAAGCATGCAGCTAAATGCTTTGTTGGGGACTTAATATTAATGCCTCAGTTTCCCTTCTCCAACATAGAGAAAGAAGTATTTACTTCCCATACAGAGTGCTGACAAGCTTAATTCAATCTTACTTGTAAAGTGCCTTGTGGGCCTTAGGGAAAAGGTGCTATAAAAATCAGAATATTCTACACTCCCTGGCAAGAAAGCACTTAGCTTTATATATTATCCTACTGGTGATACATCTCCCTCTGGCTGACAGCAGGAGCAATTAATGTATATAAACCAAAAGAGGCCATTCAGAAGGCTTGTGCTCCATGTAATCTGCAAACACCTGATGATAAATCTGAATCTGAAAAGATGGAAAAATCAGTGGTTTTAAGCGGTTTTAGTGCAAAAATGTGCATGCATGTGACTTCAGAGCCTCAATGGGAAAAGGGCTGTTTCTCCAGTAATGTATTTTTTTATTCCTCATTCTTTTTTATAGCCTTTGCTACTAATTTTTCAGTTTTTCTGGTCTTTTATAGTTTAGCAGACTGTTCTCTAAACTGTTCTCTTATTTCGAATTTTCTTGATTGGATTGAAAAGAATCTGGAACCAACCTCAGAGGCAGCCAGAGTTAAGTGAAGTCAAGGGAACCACTGCCAAGGAGAGGCCTGAGAGTGAAGCCAGCATGGGAGAGGTTGGGGTAGGGTTTATTTTTGGAAAATCCAGATTATAATTTAGAACAACCCTCTAATTGTGATTCTGCATTTATACATGCTGAAAATACTGTTCAGGACAGAGTATTCCAAGCAACACATGTTTTCCTTAAGGTTCACTGGCATCAGTTCAGCTAACACGGGTATTTTAGATATTTTTAATGCTCTGTCTTTTCATGCATTGAAATACAAGCACACTGTAATGCCCGCTCCTTTGCCAAAAGTGAGTGAATAAGTGTTGCTTCAAACTATCTCCCCAGATAAAAACCAAATTACTGAAAATATGAAGCTCTCCACTGGTAGTTATTGTGAATTCTGATTTCCTGCCTATATTTCTGAACACTATGTTCTGACTGAACTTAATGTTTTTCCTATTTTTGTCTTCTTTCAATGACAAATGATACCTGAACTGGTACATAGTAAACATAAAGAATCATAGCTACTCCTTTGGCATTTTTAATGTTTACCTGTATATATTTATTTTGCAATATTATTAGGATGAAAATTAGTTTTAACAAATTTCTTTAATACCTGACAAAGTAATAACAGCAAGTCGTGAATGAGTGATTTTTTTTTTTTAAAGTAATTTTAAAGTATGAACGTTGGCAACTCCCTTCTCTGTGTATGTGGTTTTGCCCTGTGTTTCCAGGATACAACCTCTTTATGGAAATAATATTTCCTCTTCCATGCCTGCTGCAAGTGGCACACAATGAAGCCTCATTACTCAACAGAGACTCTACATGCTGTGAAAAATAAATAATTAAACTCCAATTATTGCAGGAGGTAAATACTGCCTTTCTCACTTGTGTGCACAGAGCAGCCAGTGTTCCACGTCTGGCAGCAATCTCCTCTGGGGGTTCAGCCTCCTTGAAGACCTCTGGTATGAAACCTTAACACGCTGGCAACACTGTTTGTCACCCCCGGGACTGTCCTGGAGCTAAGGGGAAGGTGTCAGTTGGGATATGAGTCCCCACCACCTGCTCTGGCTGCTGGGTTGGAGTCAAGGGTGGAGGAAGTTGATAACCAAACTACGTGCCCATCATCCTTCCAGAGCTATATCTTCTAAATGAGCTAGGCAGGCATTAATTTTCTGCTCCCCATCATGTTTTTTTTCTGTAGTTCAGCTAAGCTTGGTTTTATGTTAGCTGACATGGTACATGGCCTAGGAGTTTCATGCAAACACTCTAGAAGGTTGAAATGCTCTATAGCTTCTGAAATGCAGACCTGCCTAGCCAGGATTCTCAGTTTTGAGGTCAGTGCTGGCAGTGCTGCCAGGGCACCTGTGGGTAAGAACAGAATTTGGGGGACTAGTGAAGACCACCGCTGTCTGATCAGAGCTGATCAGTCTCACTCTCCTGTCTAGATTCAGCAGTTTATTTTAATCTGTAACTCAGTGTGCTTCCCCCTTCACCTCTGGTTTGCCCAGCTTTCTCCTTGTAACCATACCACTGAAAATATATACTCCCTCACCCCAGAGAAGTGCAAGGGAATCTCTGGATTTTCTCTTTGACATAAACTGTAGGTTCTCTGCATGCTGTGGCACCTCAAGTACTTAATTTTGTAAACAAGTTTCAGGTTACTGATTTGCTAGATAAATGTATGTAAGGAATTGATCAGCACCCATGGTACTTTTGGTGTTTGAGTAATGATGTAAAATAAGATCAACACCAATTTGGTTGTAATTTCTAAATCACTCCATTTGAAACTTCTGATGAAAGTTGTTTGAGGGACAGGGTATGTCATTAGATTGTGTGACTCTGGCTTGTGTAACTAGTGCGGGCTTAATCCCTGCTAATGCTGTACAAGCATTGTCAAGCCAGTGTTATACAACCACCTGGAACTGCTACCAGGTAAAGCTTTTGGGGTAAAGCTGCTGTGCAGCTGGAGGAGACTGTTATCAGAAGAGGGAGTCCCGCAGGGCAAGCAAAAACCAGCGGTCCTGGTCAGCGGTCAAAATCTGCAGAGGGAAACAGAAATATAGGAGCAGGCAGGTAGCAGTCAGTGGGTGCGTGGCATAATGTGAGCAGTGGTGGTAGGGTTCACAGGTGCCCTCGCAGCACCCTCAGTGCCTCAGCTGTGTCTGTGCGAACCTGGCTCACCTCTGCTGTGCGTGACTAAACAGGCTCTGGCTGCAGATGGCTGTAGCCAGGGCAAGTTTCCATTGCCATGAGGACCCAGCTTTCAGATTTTTAAACATAAGGAAGGTGAATCCAGAAGGCTGATAACAAAGCAGCAATGAAGATTCAGTGCTACAGTGACCAAAGCCATGGAGGAAGTGGGAGAAAAGGGACTTCATGCAGTTTGTGTCTTCACAAGTTGATGCTGTGCCGGGGTGTCCAGAAGGCACCTGCCACAAGTTAGAGCAGCTCTAAAGATGCTGCAGTCTACGGCAGCCTCCTGAGACAGTCCAGAGCCCAGGAGTTCTGTGAATGTATCTTCTTCCCAGCTCCCCCACTCAGTCCCTTTCACAAGTCCCTTTCACATATTTATTAAAAGAAGGAGGGGGAAAAAAAGATTGCAGATCTTGGTATGATGCTTCTTTAATTTGCCAAGCAAAAATCTGAAAGCATTAAATGTGCAGAACGATTGACTTGGTGAAGCAAAGCTGAGGAATGGCTTTAAATGAGCCATGTGCTTGTTGCTGGAGCTTTATTGCTGATAGCTGATGACAATTTGCTATTGGCTCTGGACAGTGGAAAAAGTTGTCTCAATGACAGCAAGCAGACAGGAACAAAACTCTCCCCTTCCTTAAAATCAGAGCAAGGAAATGGACTCTTGATGGGTTGTGACTAGGGCCCTGTTTTTGAAACGTGATCCATGTGTGCAAATCCCACACAGATCGGATGGCAGAACTGCAGCACTTCTTTGACATTTCAGTTGAGAAGGAGAACAAATGTGTTCTGTACTCATCTTTTTTTTTTTTTTTTGTTAAGCAAAAACAATAAACTTTGAAACAAGGGCTTTGATTGCTATCTGTCTGACGTCAGCTTTACATTGGTGCAATTCTATAGGCTGGTGGGATCATTGCTGATTTGCACTGGTGTAAGCAGGAGAACAATTGGGCTCTGTGTTTTCCAGGCAGTGAAGCTGCTTATGTTTTGTGCAAAGAAAGAAACTCAGTTAAACAACTTAAAGGGAAAATAAGTTAACCAAGAAATTCAGAAGGAGCCAAAAGCAATATAAGCACAGATACAGCTACAATGTTCTAACTGTATTGCTAGTTTAAATAAAATACATAAGCCTAATTAAGTAAAGATTGGCTTTGCTATAAATACGTACAGTGATCTTTTTCATTTTCAAGTTTGAATTGACATCCAAAGGTGAGCAATTTAATAACTTACTGCAGTTTTGTTTGGTTATAGTATACATACTGTACTTTATTGCTTTTGTTTGAGATCCTTGAACAAATGTCAACTTCTCTTCCCCTGCAAATAATGTTATACAACATGAGAATAAATCAACTGTAAGGATTAAAATTATAATTGATTTAGTGTGAAAGTAGCAAAGAAAGCACTCCCAATATAGCCCAAGTTGAAATCCTAGCTCCCTCTGTATGCAGGGGAATTGACCTTTGTACATGGGCCAAGGATTTCACCATTGATGACATTTGCCAGGCGTGGTTATTTTTTTACAGTGAAGTACAAACAGGCCTTTCAGTGTCTAGCTTCTAATGCTTATTTTTTTGCTATAGTTGCTATTATGCTCTCACTTTCAGAGTATGTCAGACTCCTGAAAAGAGATATTGTTTTGGTTTAGGTACAGTAAAGCTTACAAACACTACACTTGGGGTGAGATATGTAGGCTTGGTCTTTACCAAGGAAACTTTGGTATATGAAGAGAGTGGAGCTGGGCCCCACAATGGATATAACCAACCCTGCCAATGAGCTAAGTGAGCTGTAGCGTTCTTCGCTATGGACTCTACAATTACAGGACAGCACCTAATGAGTGGAATTTTGGGGAATATTTTTTATATAAAAAAGAAAAAGAATTAAAAAATTGGGAAGCAGTGACACCTGAATCTGGGTAACTTTCACATTTCTGTATTGAAAAATCAGTCCTGATGACTATGTGCAACCCTTTCTGTTCAGTGCTGTTTCCATTCGGTCTTTACTGTTAACATGTAGTGTATGCTACTAAATAGCCATTAGAAGGGCTCTGGCTAATAACTATGCAACTAAACCTTTTAGAACAAGGCCATGGCAGTTTTGCAACAGCTCTGGCATTTACCTAATAAGCCCCGACTCACTGACTACATTAGTAAATGATATGCAGCTTCTCTTGTAAACCACGCATGTGGTTACATTAAATATTGCCCTGTATTTAACAATGTGCTACTTTCCTGCCCTACTCTCTTGTAAGCCTAGTAGGAGTTGTGGTATTAATTTAGTCTGGGTGGAACTATAGGCTGAGCTTGTTGTTCCAGCAAGGTAATTGTTTCTCCACATAAACGAATTATCCTTTTCATTTATGGTGCCTGTGGAAAGTTGTCTGTAATTTCCATGCACTCAGCAGCGTAGCTGTAGTAATTCTTTAATGTGTTGCGAACGTGCTCACTCTGTCAGTTTTCTCCTAGGTGCAACAGCTATGCTTGCAGGGTGAGATGTATGACAAGATGGCCCTTTGGAGGGATGCTGCCTCTGCTTCACCTGGGGCTGCCAGGCCTTTCTATGAAATGGGTACTAATGTGATGGAGGATGACCATTGCCTGAAACTGGCAAGTCCAAAGGCCTGCCTGTCAGAGGCTGGATGGGATGGCAAGTCTGCAGACAGCCATGTAGAAAAATTTGGTAAAAGGTGATTGTGGTACAAGCTCCAGATGAGGAGCCGGTAGCAGTGGAGGCATGTGAGGGCAAAGGCTGTGAACGTGAGTCCTTCCGTAGAGGAGAGCGCTGCCTGAGCCGGGAGAAGCTGGCTGGGAGGTGCTGCCGACTCGTTGGTACAGTGCTAAACCATGGCCCAGCTGCTGTGGTAGGAGAGGGAAAGTAAACAGGGCTGGCGGAGGCATCAGAAGTTGAACTTCATGAACTCCTACCAGATGGAGTTACACCAGCAATTAATTTGGTGCAATTACTTGTGCAGAACTGCGCTGGAAGTTATTGCAAGATAGATCAAGCCATTAGCAATAGGAAAACAGCATTGCAAAACTCCAAACGCCACCTTCCAAGTGTTATGCACTCACTTTCCACTGAAATTAATAGAAATAATATAAATGGGGTGCTTGGATTCCTGCCGGATCACTGCAACGAGTAACTGGGGTATAGCTTCTGGGTATACCTGCTCAAAAGTAAACAGAGTGCTGAGTGGTGAGGGATGACCTAGATTGGAAACAGTTCTCGTGCTTCTATTTTCCCAAAATCTTCTACTGTTGGCAACATCTTGCTGTTTCTCTTGGCAAACATTTATTTCTCGCTTCTGTTCAGGGAATTGCTGTTGCTACAAAAACTACAATTTTAATATGGAAAACTATATATTTTCTCATTAATGTTTCCATCAAGCTTAGTCCTGGGTAAACATTATGTAATGTTAGCATTCATCAGTGAACTTGCACAATCCCCTTGAAAAAATATTGAAAAAAAACCCCTGTTTCCAGTCTAGAATGAATATTACAGCCACAAAAAAGATCTTCTATGTCAAAGAGAATAATTTCACTCTCAGAAATTAATGATCTATTCACAAGAAGCTAATTTACTTTTCAGTGCATTACTGCCTGATTAGTCAAGTGATGATGCAATGAAACTTAACTGTTGCGATTTTACTGAGTAGGTATCTGCTTAGATTGACATTTATACAGAATGGGTGGTTAGTCTTTTTGTAAAGCAGAACCTTTATGTGTCTTTATCTTCATATATCTATATTTCCATTACCACCAGGCCCCACTTCAGATAAGACAGCACTATTCTCTTTTGGAGCTGGTATCTAATTAGGCATCACAGATCAGTTACTAAAGAAGCACACAGCGTTTATGAAATATCATTTTAGGAGTTGCTCCAAACAGAAAAGAGATTATACAAGTTACTGTTTCCAAAGTGAATTATGGAAACACAGGAAAGGCTTGATTTCTGTTGGCAAGAAGGCCTGACTGCTAGACCTCAGTCTCTGGAAGAGCAGCAGAAGAAGAGATTCCATTCTGAGAGGTGCTAAGCTCCTGTCGCTGCTGCCAGGAGACTGAAGAAGGCACAGGGCATCCCATGTGATCGGGGGAACCTGAGGAGCAGCACAGGACAGGCATGGGGTTGCTTCCAACTAAAGGAATCTCCTGTATGTAAACAAGGTTTAGTAGCAAAGTGTTGAGTCCAGGAAATTATTTCTGATGAGGAAGATAAGCTTTCCTTTTGAGAGGAGTGCAATTACTGCTCTGTTGTTCTCATAGTTCCCTCTCAACTTTGTCTTGGCTATGTCTCCAGTGAGAAAGTACTACTTGGAAAATAAAGGAAGTTGAGAGCACACAGGGGAGAAAAAAAACCAACAAAACAGATGTCACTTTACTAATTTCAAAAAGTGAATTTAGGAGGTAAGAACATGATAATAGCTATATATTTTTACTTTGAAAGGGCCAATTAGTAGTGAAATTAAGCAATGGAGTTTTTTGGTAGTAACTGTATGAAAAGATAAATCCCTGTAAGTTAGTGAACACCAGGGTCTAACAGTAGAGCACCTGTTGATTAACACTTGCTATGTTTGTTTACTCTTTTCAAAATATTTAGCACCTGGACCATGATATGTGTATTTCTAAGAAAGAAAAGTAAAATATTGCTGTTCCTACTTTGTTGCAGATCCTGATTTTCCAGTCATGGGACAGGTTTCCTGTAGAAGTAACTCCATTGACTTAATTGGTGCATTTATACCAGGGAGAGCTGATGTAACAAGATGAGAATCAAGCCCGTAGGCCAAAATTTTCAAAAAGAAGTATCTAAAATTAGGTGCCTAATTCCATAATTAGGAACCTGAGTAGAGCTGGGCTGTTTTTTAAAAATGCTGTGGATTGACAAATTCTGCTGAAGTCAATGGGAGCTGGAGACAATTTTTCCTTTAAAAATCAGGCTGCTTTATTTAAATCCCAAATATTGTTATGGGCCAATGTTGGACATCCTGGGTTGACGGTTTTCATTTCCTATCCCTACGTATAACTGTATCAGCACATATCCAGTACACAGTTCTCATCATGAAGTACTCTGCAGAACATGAGCATAGCTCATCTTGCCAGACTTTCTGATATGACAGTCTGTGTTTGGGGGCTCAGTGAAAAGATGAGATGAATTTACTTTACACTGTTTGATCCTGGGGCAAGCCCCAAACATAATGGAGAGGGGCCTAAGGGCTGTTCAGAATTATGCTGGTGTGAAGCTTTGTGGAGGAACTTCTGCATGGGCTGGAGATGAATACAGAACAAAACCTCCTCTGTGGCTCCCACCGTCAAGGTCTTCCTGCCTCTCAGATCAGTGTGAAATGAAGCAAGTGGAGGAACTCTGGAAGCACTTGGATATCTCTGCATGACATAATGAGCCATGTCACCTGGAAATTGTAAAGATGGGAAATGCAGTTTGGGCATTTTTACCATGTTTTTGGATCTGGTTGGGTTGATGCTACTAAAGTACTTAATTCTAGCTGTTAAATAAAGATGAAAGGGGCTAAAGCATATACCCAGAAGTATTGGAGGCTGAAGCCAATGGTGGTAACACAAAGGTAGGCATACACACAGAAGAGAATTTTCTCAAGCTATCCTTGCTACTGTGGTTATAGGTATCTTGAGAAAGCTATGATGAATTCTCTTCCATTCAGCTACAGCCACTTAACTGTATATACTGATTAATTAAAAACCAAACCCAAAATGGTTATAACCCCAAAACCTAAACTTTTAGAACATATTGACATTTTAATTATATCGGTTTATAATTGTCTCAGTTTCAGTAACAGCTGGCTCTTACGTTCTTGCAGACTAATAAATTCCTACAAGCACATAACTTGTTTCTATTTTAATGCTCTTTCCAAAGTGGTTACTACTGGTGACAATTAAATTACAGTTGATTCCTCATAGGTTTTTTTAGAACATTTCAAATTTGTTTCATTGCGTACTGTATCTTCTAGTCTTTCTAACTATTTTCATCCTTTGGCTATAATATTCTCCCAAGCGTGGTGGCTTTATACCACAGAGGTGGCAGCCATGTCAAAAGCGGTTGTGCCGCATCACTTAACAGACAGTGCTTGCCTCCAGGAATCACAGGAATCTTGATCTGCTGCATCAGACATCACTTCTTTGACAGCCAAAGCTGAAAAGGCACTTGGGGATATAACCTAAAATACACTCTGTTCCAGGTTGCAGGGACCATGCCAAAAGCATAAAGTGCTGAAGTTCTGAAAGAAAACACAGCCATACATTTATCTGGGCTTTTTTTTTTTTTAAACATAATTTCTATATGAACAAGGCTTATGTGACAACACTGTGTTGTGCTGCCCCAAGTAGGGATTTTCTTTAAAATCCAATGGCCAGTTTCAGCCAAGCTTCACGTGTGGGTAGTATTCATAAGAGAAGAAAGGTCTGATGCATTTCAGGAAAAGGAGGAGGTAGAGCCTCCCTGTTAAGTTTTCCACTGAGAAAGAGGCTGCCACTGAAATTCATGCTTTTCAATGCTGCAGATTGTATGTGCAAGAGCTGCTGTGAGTGCATGGATGCTGCAGCCTAAGCTCTCACCTGTCTAGACACCAAAGTTAATCAATCACAAGACAGAAACTGATAAGAAGCCTGGATTTGTCCCTGCTTGTGCTCCCAGAAGTACGTGTTGGTCTAGACTTGGCAGTGGGAGGGCAGTTTAAGTTCTGTTAGAGTTTCTAAGCTAAACCTGCTTTTGTGTGATGCATAATGTAGCCATACGCTTTTCAGATATTTTAACTTGATGTTCAGCTTCTGAGGTCATAAATGCATTTCAGTACTGTCATTGTCCTCAAGAATCTTCCAAGTATGTGCAAGCGAATTCCCATGGTTGAAGCCCCTTATGCCATATTTCCTCAGTGTATTCATGAAGCGCTTATCGTTTGGTTGGTGACTGGGAGGAAAGTTATGAGTTCAAGGCCGTTTTTAGCCATTTTAGCCAAACTAAGTCCAAAAATTTGTTTGGGATGTTTATCCTTATTTTGCTTTTAATATTATACATGAAATATTGTATAATTAGATCTCTCTAATAATTCGCAATTTTCTGTTCTGCTTTTTTCAGATCTGTTATATGCCTATGTGGTCAAAAGGGAAACCATCCTTTGTCTGAAGTGAAGCAAGACCTGAAGCATTTATCTCAGACACACCCGTTGCTCTCTGGGTCCAGAAATGGCCTGATTCAAGGGAGGAAGCTGACCCTGAAATCTCCTATGCAGCCATCTAGGATAGGACTCTGCACGCCAAACCTGGCTTACTTTTGTCATATCCCTTAGAGCTTTCTTTTTTTTAATGATAAGTGGTTTTCAGGCTGGCACCTACATTTCTCATTGGCTTGAAATCCTAAGAAGAACCATGAAGTAATGGGAAACTGTGCACTTACTATTTGGCTCATTAATTAAGAAAACACTATGGAAAAAGTACACTGAGAGAGCATTTTCTTGGAAGTTGGGCCTATTTGTGTCTGGTGAGCTGTTTTAAAAAAAAAGTGCCAAAGTGAGATTAAGACTTTAAAAACTATTAAAAAATGCTACATGAAGCATAACAGTTAAATGGCTACAGTTGTAGTTAAATAGTAGAAAGGCAGATTCGATTTTGACTGTAAAGCCAATATTAGAACAAGCTACAAACTAATTTGCAATGTTTTACAGCAACAATTAGTGGCCTAAAGGATGTGACTTTTCATTAGGATGACTGTCACCGGTAGGAGGATCTGACAGGTGGCTGAATCATGCCCAGTGAAGTCATGCTGAACTTCACATATACATACATCTACAGTATTTATTGCTCAGTCAAATTCCTCCTTTTATAATTCTGGATTGCCACATTTGCAATTATATTGCATCCGGCAGAGAGCTCTGAGATCTGTAATTACCAAACACATCTACAGCAGTCACACAGCAACAGAAGTGACACTCATGTACTTATGAGTGTAATATCAAAGCGCTACATGTGATACCCTCCTACTTGCCTATATAGTTCAGGGTATGACTGAAATGAGAGGTGTTTACTGGACAGTTTGTTCTGTGAAGCACACTCCCAGTGTAATGATGTACAACTGATAAATGAGACAGGGAAATAGATGCAGTTCATGCGAACCAAACAGTGTACAATTGAGTTGTTCTGGAATTTTATGTTCTTTGCAATATCTTCAGCAGCTGCTCAGCTAGCTGTGAGCAGAGGGTGGCTATGCAGATCCCAGGTGTACATGCGTCTGCAGGGATCATGGCACACCAGAAGTGGTGGGGAGTTGACTGACCCATGCACATTGTTTCTCTATGAAAGGGCAGAAGACGTGCATATTTATAAATCGCCTTGTTGTAGGGAGTGAATGCCCCCATAGAGCTCAGTCTATAAGATGGAAGTGTTTGTAAACAATAATCACGGTGGCAGGGAATTGCCAGTGTAATGACCGGAGGTGCGGCGGTGTCTGTGTATAGCCCAACTATAGGACCACATTAAAGCAAGAGGCCTGTTTCATCCCATCTGCCTTTTCTGACCGAGTCCAACTCAGAGTAATAGTGCTGTCTGTGGGGCTTTCCCTGGACACGTCTCCAGGTGAGCTAGGCTCTTCCCCTGAAAGGGGAAAAACCTGTTCCTTCTACTGCCACAAGGCCGTGACACCACAGCCGCTTGAGCCTGCACAGGTCTGGGCCCCTGGTGAAAGAGAGATCCCTATCGCCACAGCACCTTGCTCCCCCGTTTTCTGAGGCGGCATTAGGAGCGTGCCTGCACCCCGACGGAGCAGGCTGAGGGTGCAGAAAGGGCGGCGGCGGCAGGACCTTCAGCAGCGCCGCTGCCTGACCTGCTTTGCCAGGCAGCCTTGAGCTGGGGGATGGTGCAGGCCCGTCCCTTTCAGGGAAACTTGAATTTCTGCCGGATTAAGGCGGCTGTGTAACCACAGCCCAGCTGACTCCATTGTTTCTTCGCACAAAATAGTTATCTGTGAAAGCGAGCGTCAAGCACAGCGCTGCCAGGCAGGGCAGGCGATGGGCTGTGAGGAGAAGGCACCCGGGCAGCGGCCTCCCCCGCGGCCAGGGACACAAAGGCGGCCTCCTCCCCTCCTTCGCAGCCCCTCCGGCCGGGCGGCGTGAGGGGCGGGGGGCACGGCCGCCCCCGCGCCGGGCACTTCGCACTGTGAATCACCGCTCAGCCCACCGCCTATATATATATCCATAGATCCCTGCAGCGACGGGCAGGCGCTCGTGGGGCAGCGTAAGAGCTCCTCTGGAGCTGTGCGAGGCGGCCGGCCGGCGGCTGACGGCAGTGCGGGGAAGGCCCTTCGCGGGAGCGGGCTGAGGGGCCGCTGAGCGGGTGAGTGAGGGGCCGCTCTCCTCCACGGGGCGGGAACCCGCCTGCTAAAACACATGGCGGGGGGGAGGGCCGGGGGAAGGATGCCGTGTGGGCATACCGACGCAGGGCAGCGGGGCGGCCGCGCTCGCCCCCGCC
>VZTV01007074.1:24711-46285 GCA_013400875.1 Anhinga rufa
GCCGCGCCCGGCCGGGCCGCTGGCGGTGCGGGGCGAGGGGGCGCCGGGGGGAGGGCGGTGGCACCGCCGGGCCGGGCCGGGCCGGACAGTCCTCCCGGGCTTGAAGCAAGCCCAAGCGTGTAACCGTGAGAGTAATCTGCAGTTTGGGTTGGTGGGTTTGTTGGGTCTTGTTATTATGAAAGGTGGTTTAGAATCTGCCTATACTAAAGTTTGCCTCTCCGGTGGGGCTAAGAAGTGTGCTGTAAATAGTTCCTTTAAAAAACCAGTTTCACCATATGTTCTTCCTGTCGTTCCGTATTACTGAGCCCATGAGAGGTGGGATTTTTGTGATGTCTTTTTTTCAGCCTCCCTTTAAAGGGAAGTAACGGACAGCCTAAAAATTAACTCTCTTAATTCATTACATTGTTAAGGCCAGAGTATTAAGTAGCCTGGAACAGGAGAGGGATATTTTTAAGCCTTAAAAGCAAGACATCTAGTTACATGTCAAGTCTGCTAACAGTTGTAGTTAGCGTAGCCGTATGTAACTGCTTGTTTCTTCATTGTTGTGGAGAAAAAAAACCCTCTCCCCCTTCCCCAAAACACCCTGAAGCTTAACTGAGTTTCTTCTGTGCCTTGTTATGTAGGTCAAGTTTCTCTCTCTCTCGCTCTCTTTTTTTTTTTTCTTTTTCCTCCTCCAGCAGGAGGAAACTATTACAGTAGTTTGATTTCTGCTAGAAACAATGCATGAAAGCATTATCAGCCCTTTGCCACTACTTGTTTATCTTGGGGCACATGAAGCTGATGCAAATATGTCAGCTTTGGGGGCAACTAAAGAGATGTATTTTTAATTAGCAGCTTACCGGTTGCTCAACTATATGCTATGCTTAAAGCTAATTAAATAGCATACTGAATTCCATGCTGATTTGAGAATTATCCATTCCCTTTTATGCAAACCTCTTCTCTAAAAATGCAAATGTTGTTCTGACCAAGTACTTGCATGCATTTTCATCCTGGGTCTAGAACTTGTTGGCATTCCTCTGAAAGGTACCGTAGCTCTAGCTTAAGTGAGCCTGCTGACATTAGATGTTCACCTCCTGATACAGGAGGAGGAACAATTCCACTAGTGTACTCTTGTGGTTTGTGTGGGAATACTGGTTTTGAATCACTGAAGCAGTGCTTTATAAAGTACGAGGAATTTTTGAGAGGACAAAGTGAAACTTCATAATTGCATGTATTGAATTTTAAATGTGTTAACTTAATGTCTGCTGTTTTGCTGTGTAGAAAATTACCATATGTTCGGAGAGAGGGAGGCAAACTGGATTCTTGGCTGAAATTCTGTTAAGCCTTTAAATTTTGACCCTATGTAACATTTTATTCTTTTGAGTACCAGAAGACTGTTAAAGCTTAATAACATGACTTACAGTGTGGAAACTTGTAAATAGCTGAATTGTGCTGTGTGACACAGTTCAGTTCTAAAACTATCAAAAATGTTCTTTTGTTTTATGCATTCAAAATTCTATAGTAGGTTCTGGTGTCCATTTTAAAATAAGCAGTCTTCTGCACAGCTTGAGAGTTGTAATGTCCTCATTTATCCTCCCAAATAAAGTTTAAAAACAATTTTATGGGGCCTGGCCATTCTCCCAGAATTTTTTTTAAATGAGAAGCATATATTGTCTCTTTTGTAACTTTTTTACTTTTGCAGGTTACTGTTTAACTGCTTAAGGGCAGGCCTTGTAGGTGAAGGTTAATAGCATTGGAAAAACGACCCGAGGAGCTTCATGCTGCTCCACCGCCATCAATTCCATCTCGGTTCTTTCAGAGCTCCTTGCACTTCTGCTGAAGTACAGTATCTGCCTTTGGTCTGCTAGCCATATTCCTTTCCCTCCACCCCACCCTCTGAATAATCTGGACTGAAAATACTGTAACAAAGCTACTGAAGCTGGAGGTAGCCTCACTAGCTAGGAGGAGGATTTTGGGTGGTCAAACATGTTCTGACAAAGTTCCACAAGATAAATTATCCACCACTTAGATGACAATGAACAGGTTGTAACATCAAAGTTTTGAGAGATGAGGTAGGAAAGCACAAAGAGGAGATGAATACAGAAAGAAACTGCAGTAGAAGAGGTCAGATGTCATGAAAATAGTTTGCTCTGGGCTTTTCGTTTTGTCTTTTTCTTTATTTCAGATGAAATAATGGGATTCTTAATCTACGTTCCTCACCTGAATACACTTCCTAACAAGTCCTATGCTTTTTTTTCCTGTGTGCTTTTTTAAGTACCCTGATAGCTAGTTCTGTTCTAGCAGCTGTGCTGCAGAAGTTTCCAGCTTGTAGGTATGATTTCTAACTGACATGATGTTGTAATAAAGTTATAAGAGTATTGGCTCCTACTTAACCTGCATACTATATTTCTAATGTTTAATGTGTTGTCCATTAAAATAAAATTCTTGAATTCTTGTGTTTCCATCTCTTTTCCTTGTGAATATTCTTTAAAAGCTTTATTAATTAACAGTGTATATGCACCGTTTGGTTTGTTTCTCATTTTCTTCTTTTTCAGTTATTCTGGGGAAATAAAAAGGCAGCTCAGCGGTATTAATAGGTGCTTCATGTAGATAGAAAATGTGCTTAACAGTTCTTCCCCAGTGTGACTGTATCTATCTCAGGCTTAGGCATGCAATCAGTGTTCACATAGCTTCTTGGAGTTGAACCAAGCCTCTGGAGTTGACATGGTTTGATAGTCGGAAAGCTGCCCTGGATGTAATTCACTAAGCCTTCACATGTGAAGTTGAATATTTGTAATGGAGACTCTTCCTGAACATGCTGAAAGAAAATCCTTGTCAGACACTTCTAGACTGTTTAGTTGCATCGTTCTCACTGGAACCAGAAGTAATGAAACTGGGTTCATGTTTTGATACAGTATCACATGGGTCTCTCAACTACTGCATTATATCAGACCTATCCTATGCGCATGTGATTGTGTCTACCAAATCTCGCATCGTTGTAGAATCTGAGAAGGCATCTTAGGCAGTACTGTCTGTGCGCCAGGTCTTGCCACACTGAGATTGCTAGTGCATGTAACAGGCTGCTGGTCTGCTTGTCATCTGAAAGAAAGGCTAGGCTGGAAAATACCGTCTTGTTTTTTGGACGTGTGAATTAGTCTGCTCGTGTTCTGCAACTCTCTTTCCATATTCCCACATAAATACTTTCCAAATTTTTCTTCCACATTGTAAGTTTGGGGGATCAGAGCTATACTGGCTGTGCCTGTGAACAGAATGCTCTTAACATACGTGATGCAGTGTTTCCTTGTTAAATGGCTGAAATGGGAACTTCCTGCTGAAGGCCTCTTACTTGTTCCTAATAGTACGTTGTTGTTGTTGTGAAGTAATTTTAGGAACAGTGAAAGAAACAGTCATGTTGTTCCCTTTTTGCCATTGTACAGCCTCCCACTTTCTTCTGAGGGCATGATGAGTGAGGAGCAACAAGACTGGCCTGCTCTCCTAGGGCTAGATCCAGAAAGTCAGTATTTTGCTTTAGGTCATAGAGATTTGAATTAAGATGGTGAAGTCAAGCAAAGATTTTTAACTCCAGAATTCTAAGCTTGGAAATGTGAGAACTAAGTTTTTGTTTTCTTAATGTATACAGCTAGTAGACGAATATATTTCAGATTCTCTTATAGGATAAAAGGCAGTATTTCCTTGCCAGTATCACATAGTTGAGTCTATGCTGTTCATACTCTGAAATAAAATTACAAAACCGTTTTCATCTGCAATACTGAGAAAATGGGATATATAAGATTGAGGGATGCTGTGGAACTTGGGATTATAACATCTAGTGGAGTATGCTTAAATGGGAGGGATATAGCCTGTCTTGCAGTTCAGCCACATCGTCTACTGTCTGATGAAATTATTTTAAAATTGATGTCCCTAACAATAAAGCTTCTGCTTCCAGATGATGGTGTATGCATAACTATGCCTTTTCCTTGGTGTCAAAGGAGAATATTGACCAAGTTTAAGTAATGGTAGTTATCCTACCTGAAAGATAACTGAGCCCTCAGATGAATTTCCACGTTAATTAGCAGCTTTACAAAAGGGGCGAAGGTGGGGAGTTACATTCTGCAAACCTAAATAGCAAGCACCGGCGCTAACAAGCAAGACTGTTGTTAAATAGTTAATAACAGATGGCTGAACTGATGCAAATGATCAGACAGAACAAGAGAAGTTCCCTGCATCCTGACCCAGAGACTCCTCACTGCTGCCATGGCAACTACCACTTTTTTTTTCCTCTCCAGTTTTAGCAAAGTTTATGGAGCTGAAGATGACTTGTTGGTTTTATGACTTTAAAATAAATTTGAAAAGGCAAAGCAGACCAGCTGGAGAAGGAGAAAACATAAACTAAGAGAATGTGAATATGAATTCCTAGAGGCCTCGAGTATTTAGTTCTTATAAGATCTTTCTAAAAGATATCTGAAGGACTGTATACTTTAAAATGCGCCTGGCAGTTAATGCATTAGTTTAAATAAGAAAGTTTATAATCTGGGCAGATCTATCCAAATCCTTTTAATTTAACTTAACATGAAAATTACCTGCTGCAACTGGAGTAGCATTGCAAGGGGGAAAGGGAGAAGGAAGTAGGAAGCTCTATGTATTTGGCCTGGGCATGATACAGAGGAGCAAGGAAGAACCTGTAGCTCGTGGGGTGGATGTGGTCTTTCATCTGACTTGCGCTTGCAGCCAAGCGTTTGTCCTCCTCGGTGGGAGTAGGGGAATGTCACTGTAGGACTGTGGGGGCCTGTAGCAGGGGCCATGGAGGGGGTTGAAGCTTTTTGCCACTGGACAGGGTGGGACCTTCTCTGTCCCTTTGGTTCAGTTTGGTTTAAGACGGGGAGAGTATACTGGAGAAACACCGCTACAGCCCTACGTTGTCCGAGCTCTTTTTGCTAAGGTGCTTGCCTTTGGCTATTATATGTTGGACGCTAGAAGGACCCCTATCTCCCTTATTTTTATAGCAAAGTTACTCTACAGTTCTTGTACCTAGTATAGGTAAATTCAAAATAGAAGGTTCAATATCTCTCTTTATGGTAGGACACCTGAAGGAGTGTTGGTATAGACTCTAAACTTCATGGCACTGAAACTGCTAGAGGGAACTGCTTCTGAGGCAGGTTTTGATCTGGTCCCCTGGGAAAGCTGTGAACAAGACCTGTGTATATTACTGAACACAGGTCACTTCTCATAAAGCATGAACAACCTATTGTAAGTCTGTTTTATCAATGTTGTTAAGAACACGTATTTTCTTCAGCTCTTGCTGGTTTTGTGAGGTACATCTATGCCTGTGGGTCTTATGCTACCACAGTGGCTTCTCTACAGAATGAAGAAAGTCCTTCATGTAGATGTGTACCAAGCCACTATATTCTCAAAGTGTATTTCCAGAGTGTATCATATTGCTGTGTTTGATTGCTTAGGTGGATCAAGGAATTCTTCAGCCTCCAGGTGTATAACTCAGTCATAACATTACTTTTAAAAAGAAGGGAAGCAAATTCCTGGAGTTCTTACCTGAAGATTATTATTTGTTATCTGATACAAATTAAGAGGCACATTCAGGTATCACGTTTTGCTGGCTATTGCACAAGCATGGAACAAAAGACCATCCTTGCTTCAGACCTTATGCAAGTATCAAACATGAAATCAATGACTTCCAACAGAGGGCTGTAAGGAAACAAAGGGGTAATACTGATGAGACAGATAAACTGTGCTCCCAGCGTACAGGCTAACATGCCTTTGTCACCGTAACAGAGAAGCTGGAAAGCAGCGTCATTTTGCATCAAGTGTGTTCCTCCAGACTATAGGACAACACAGGGGTAGGAAGTACAGGTGATTAAAGTAATCGGAAGCTAACTGCAAATTTACAGCGATAGTGATTGGGAGACAACAGGAATGGTGGTAAGCCATGGAAGATCTTGAAAGTTAAAAAAAAAAAATAATTTCCTTGTTATGAAAGATGATGTTTTGAGAGGCAAAAAACACAACAGGAAAATATGGGTTCCTGTTAGACACTGACCAGACATACCTTCCTCACAAGGCTGGATGCTAGTGAGGCATAATCTTTTCTCTGTCTTTTTCACACTCATTTTCAGTGAATTCCATGAGAAATCCTGCGGGCACCGCTGGCGCTTCCCTAAGCAGGCAGATAAGGCACTGCCATCTGCTCGCTGAAGCCCGGGTGGTATTCACGTGGGCTGTGCCTGGCCCAGGGGTCCCTGCTGGGAGGGCGTGTTTCCAGCTTCATCACAGCTTGGACTGTGAAGAATTTATCTCCGAGGAGAATCTGAGGATTTCAGACCGTGTTTTTCCATAGTCAAGAGTAAAACCAACTCATGCTGAAAGCAATTCTCTGAATGCTATTTCCTAGGGATCCAACCCAGCAATAAGGGTGTAGTGAACCCAGTTTGTGTGTTTTTCTGGGGATAAAGAGGACAGGTTGCTTGTTGTCTAAATTCCCCTGCCAGATTCTGGTCCTTTCGAGATCAGCCACTAATTCAGATGGTAAGAATAAAATGTTCTGTGCTAAAAATCTCTCAGGTAGGTGTTTTATAAGTTCTTGAAGATAAGTGATTGCAAAAACCAGTTGTTTACAGTAATAGCCAATGCAGTAACGTGTAAATTTAAAATCTTTTTGACTATACAATTCTACACTTACTTCTTTGTTATCTCTTAAAAAAAATCCTCTTCCTCCAAAAAAAATTATATGTTGTTGTCACTTGATAGTAATGAAATTTTTTTTCTTTGTTGATTTCTAACAGGAAATCTCTGTATAATCTTTTTGGTAACTGAAAGGGTTGACAAAACAAGTAAGTCTATCAGGCACTTGGATTCTGTAATGTTTGTGGGCTTTTTTCTTTTTTTTCATCTGATGCTCAACTTCAGCATTCACAATAATTTATTAAATCTATTAAACCTGACAAGTAGGCGAATCCTTAATGTTACCTGAACTGTGCTGGTAGCTGATGTGTAGCAGATAGTGACTTTTTGGCAGTTCTGAGCTGAAGGCAGCTTGGAGCAATTTTCCCTCAAAGAAAGTAATTTTGACATTTTCTAATTTAAGTTTCATTGAATATTTACTTTGGACATTAATACCTTTTCTGCTGGTCCCAAATTCAACATTTTTTTCTTCTGCTGTGTACTTTTGATTATATATTTGCAAGGTATCAGGAAGGAACTACAGTTGGGTTTTATTTGTTTATCTGTCTTTGCTTATGTCAGTTGTTTTTGCACAGAATACAAAAGTGGCTGTGGAGGGCCTTGAGCTTTGCCTGGATAAAAACTGTTGTTCTTCATATGCTGCTCACGTACACTATTTTTAGTGGAGTGTTTTGTTTTTCCTAATAATTTATTGCTCTGTCTCTTGACTCGCAGGTCACCTGATTTTTAGAGCACGTAAACGTAGAGGTTGGATCCTTTAGCATTCTATAAACTGCTCGTTTATCTTGAGGAGGAGGAGGATGCTGTTGCTGGTGAGGTTGGTTTGGAAGTGGTCATGGAGGGGTGAGCCCTGTCCCTTTGGTTCTCTGGAAAGTATGTTCTAAGAATACGCAGTACAGGGTGTTACAAAACACACGTGCAACCAATAAACTTGGAGCAGAGGCCAGGGATGATGGGTGACTCGAGGTCAGTGCTGTGCAGGGAGACTTTTGCCTGCTGGCCCTCACTGTGCCTGTCTTTGCTCTGTGCCAGCAACAGCGCAGTCATCCATGAACTCACTTTTTCCCTTGAGAAGGGAGAATTGTTTTGAACAGATATGTTATGATTACACCACTATTATTCTTGCTTTAGTAGTGTTAATTCTGGCACTTTGGATGAGTGTCTTGCCTCTAGGATTGTCATAAACTTGTTTTGTTCTACGAGGTGTCCAGTGGCTGGATATTTCTGGTAGCCTTCAAAGCTGCAATGCAAGCCTGGCAGGATGGTTGAATGAAGGGGAGAGGGAAAGCAGACGCTTAAATTTTGTCAGCAAATAAGTATGTTATTTGAAATTTCAGTGTTCAAGTGGGCCCGGTTTTTAAAAGGGTACTTTCCAAGATGTGAGTATGTGTGGAGGGAAAACCTAACAAGGTCTGAATGCTCTAGATTCATTAGTCTGATTGTTTTTTTTTTAAATCTTAAAGTAAATCTGAGCTGTAACAAGATAAATGTCACTCAGCTAGATCCTGGCGATTCTTCAAATTGCGTGAAAACAGAGAGGAATAAAACCTGCATCCCTCAAGCTATTCAGTACTTGCACAGATGAAATAGGTCTAGACACGTAAAATTACTATTCTGATGGTTTGGATTGAACTAAAAGTTCATTACTGCCCAGACAGTTGCAGATTTTTAATTCCTGGCTCATGAGGTCTTTCCAACCTCGTGGAAAACTGCACAGACTGTCATCTTCTCTAGAATTTAAAAATAAAGCAAATTAACTTTCACCTATCAGTATCTCGGGTTAACTGGGATATCAGCTGACCTGGGTAACAGTGCTGGCATTCTTGGGGCTTTCTCTAAGGTTCTCTAAGACAACAGAATATTTGAAATTGAGTGTTGTGCGTCCTTGAGGGAGAGGAGTTGCTTTTTGGGTGGGTGCTTATCGCTGTGCTGCTGAGTTGCTGATAGCACCTCTTTTGCACTCTTTACCAAATTTGTAATGCTAATAACGAAACCAAAACTTTTTGAAAACGTGACACATCTAGATGATGATCAAAATTCTTGTCCCTGAAGAAATGACATACTAATCGTGCATGTGGGAGGCCTCAGGTTTTTTTAATAGTCTTTTAATAGCGTAGACTACTTTCACCAAAAAGTGGACTAGGTCATAGATGGTTTTTTCCCAAAACATCTAGACTTCTGCCCACCCCCATCCCACGGCCTTCTCTGGCTTACTGTTGGTTTGGGGTTTTTTTGTTACCGCAGTAAAACTGAGACATTGCAATTTCTGTTAAAAATAGATACTGATAGGTAGCTTTGAGGAGATTTTCATCATACGAGAGGTTCCTCAGTAGTCTTTATAGTCATCTTGTATCTTTCTGTACATTGAAAAAGATGCTTTTCAAGAGATTAAAAGCAGGGAGGAATTACCAGGGATGTTTGATTTTTGCAAATTTAAATTAATAAGATAATTTAAAGATAATTTATTAAGTCAGTAGCTCCTGACTTCAGAGTCTGAAGACCATGGCTATCAAAAACCATTGGTCAGGCTTGTTGGCACTACAGTGTGAAGATGAGAAAGTTTGGCTGTTGGTTGTTGAAAGTTTTCAGACTGTGTGGAAGGCTGAGTGCTTTAGTGCTTACGAAACTTCACTTGCTTCAACAACAGTATTGTGTTGAATGCTGAGTACCTAGTGAAGGATTTCCATAACGTGCGATCCCATAAGTCAACATGGTGCTTTTTTTCTGGGGGTTTCCCTGACTCCAGTGGCTGTGGCATCCCTGCTGATTCCACCCAAAAATGAGTCGGTGCTTTCACATTGCACTTTTCAAATTCACTCTGGTTTGTTTTCAAGAGGTCTGCCAATGGCACATGATGTAACTGTTCTTTTTCTTGCAATGATCTTAGGGAAGAAGAATACCGGTTTGTGCCTGGTGATTATAAACCAAAGTGGAACCTGTGCTCACACAGAACATAGCTGGCCTTCCCCAGGAGGAGTTTTGTGTGCTCCCATTAGTTTTGTTCAGGCCCTTAATGACTCTTCCAAATCATTCACTCAAAAATCTTTTTGAGAGCTGAAGGCTACTTTACATTCTTCCTCATAAAAGAAGTGTTATTTTATTGGTATTAACAGGAAAATAAGCACAAAAACACTTGAAAGTATATTGTCAAAGTTTGTAAACACAATAAATATATAAGTTGATCACACAAAGCATGAAATACCCCGGAGAGATTAATTTTTAGTGTTAGTGGGGAAATTTTGAAAACCAACATTTTTTGGCAAGTGTAACCCTGCATCACTATGAATGCAGTTCCCAAAGGTATCTGTGCGTATTGTGAAGATGATAAGCTACAGAGGAATAAACTGAGTAACACTTTAGCAAAAATCTGGTCAGCACAAGATGCAAATATGTCATGTTTTAAGTCCTAGAGGGCTGCTTTCTCTAGCAGCTCTTGTAAGCATTGAAAATACCTACTGTAGGATTTTTAAACAGTCCTATGTTGTTTTCCAGTAACATCTGAGGCTGATTTATTATCACAAATTACTGCTTTCCATCTCTAAACCAATCTTTATAAAACATTGCAGAAGTCTGCAAATAGTTGAATCTTTGTCAAACTGGATTGTTAAACAAATTAAAGAGGAAAGTTATGTCTGTTGTCCTGAATTGTGTTGCATTTAAGGCCTCAAATAAAATTTCTGGCATGCATTTTTATTTATGTATTATAAAAATGCTATTACAGCTGGAATTTAATGCATAGCTGCCGTCAACCTGTTTAATGGGAGGGATGTCTTGGCTTCCAAATGGAGTTAGACCCCACAGTACTCAATTGCTGCAACTGTTGTATGGATGATGTGCCTTTAGAAAGAGATGAGGCTTAGCCAAACACATGTGCTTTTTCCTTGCTAATTCATGTTGGGCTTTCTTTGAAAAGAAAGCAACAGCTATGGAGCCACTGTAGCATATTTACAGCTAACATAAAGTTGAGTAAGTTGATGAAAGCCTTCAGTCTGTATGTCTTCAGCCAAGTAGTTGCTGCTAAGCTGGTTCTTGAATGTGAGTAACAATGGTGAAGATGGTCATCAGCCATCATCATCCTCATCTCCAAACATGGTTCCCTTGGCTGGAGAAGTCTTGATGAAAGATGAAACAGTCATCATCATCAACATCAGTGAAGGAAACATGAAAAAAAAATGATTGAACATATATCTAGAAATCTCATATTGGAAAATCTGTATTTTAATATAAAAACACTTAATTGTTTTTCCAGAAAACACTTTAGGAAAAAATTTTCACATATTCTGTAAGCTTAAGTGCGCTCTGTTTTCTGTTCTAGGGTGACACGCGGCTCCTTCAGCTCCCCAAACCAAGCATGTTGGATGTGATTTCGCATTGTGGTGGCAGTGACTGTGAAGCTAGCCTAGGTCTGATCTCCACGTTGCCCTTGCTTCCTCCTGTGAACTGGGGTGGGATTTAAAACAGGAGCATTTCAGTAATTTGTTTTCAATATAATTCTGCAGAATTTGTATTGGCATATTTACGAGGGTGGTAGATCACAGTATTAATGGTGAGAGTGAAGGCCCTTTATTCCCTTCCAATTAGAGCTGAATGTCTATTCTATGCCACCTAATGCCACACACTTATTTTAAAAGAGGTGTTTCCTCCTAATTGTTTTCTTCTATGAACTAACAAAAGTACCTTAAAAAATAATTTTGAGTTTCAGAATTAGAAATCCTATTGCTTTGTCAGTTTTTTTAAAGATTTTTTTTGATCAGGTAGGTTTATTGAGTCACACAGTTTGTTCTAACATAATCTAATTTAGGCAGAGCATCACCTAATCAAGGGAAAAATGTAAAAAGCTAGAGGAGAATGAATGGAAAACTCATAAATTAGTCTGTTCCTGATAGGTCTGTTAGTTTCATTATAATATAACTTCAGAGTTTTTTGTGTAGCCACATTTAACAAAAGCACAATCTAGGAAACCATAATATAAAGGAAAACACAAATTGATGTGTGCTTAAGTAAGGGCATTAGCTGAGACAAGTCCTCTTTGCTTTCAGTACCTGTCCAGTTATAGCATGCCTGTACAGGCAGCATCTTTTGTAACCTGTTCTGTAGACTAGCAAGTTTGGGGATCAGCAAAAAGTGTATATTCTGTTCCTCCAACTGGCTTATATTTAAAATGCTAAACGTTGCAGCACTGAAAAATCTTACGGCTTCATACTTGCATTTCAGCACTTATTTACCCATGTCAGGATACAGTGGAGCAACTGTATTTTAGAATATATGAGTTCTCTTGCAACTTACCATGAACAGAGGTTTGAAACAAGCTTCAAACTTCACATTTTCAGGTATTGCTTTCCTTCTACTAAATATGGACAATGAAATCATAATGATTGACCTACTTCATAATTTGTTATTTCCTTCTGAGCAAGAAACAATTCAGCTTGCATCATTTGTTCTTAAGTATTCCTTTTCTTTGTCCATTTAAGAGAAAATAAAACCAGTTTCCCTGATCAAAATGCAAATATTGGATCTAGAATTTGGTATAATGCCAAAAAATTGAAAGAAGCAGGTTAAACTGTTGTTGCTTAGGTAAAAATAGAAAGCTACAGTTGGAAGAAGAGAAGTGACTCAGTAAGCAGTATGGTGATGGCAAAATAGGATGTCAGCCAAAATGCAGGAAGCAAGATGGGAACACCCAGATCAGTTTCACAGTCTGCATTTACACTCTCAAACAGCAGTAGTTTCTGAGATTACTGCAGGAAATTTAAGCTTTAAATGCATTTAACTGAATTTTATTTCTGTACTCATTAAGCTGTTTGAAACTAAATAAGTTTTAGTAAAATGTGAATTGTATGGTTTGTGTTTCTGTTTTTGTTGTGGGTTGGTTTTTTTTTTTTTGCTGTTGTTGTTTGTTTAAGACCAGTCTCTGTTTGGTAACTTTATTTATGATAAAGCTGCCTCGATTAGCTCTGGATGCTGTGAGAGGCATCCAGCAGAAGCATGCGGTAGATCGGCAGTGATACACACATACCAGGGGAGTTACTGCTGCTCCGCAGTCTGGAGTTGAGCTGATGGCACTGATTGCTACTGACTGATTTCTATTGCTCTGGAGTAACTTCAGCTGCCATGTAGTTGCGTCGTGATTTTTAAAAATCCCCGCTTTCTTATAAGATGGTGTGCTTTGTTTTGTTTCTCTAATTATAAACTGGCACAACAACACAAAAGCAGGTGAATTTCTTCCTATTCTCCTACACAAAAATAATTAGATCCAGCAATTTTTTTTATAGCTTATACTCTATATTTTCTTTGAATAACAGATATGTATCAGTCCTAATGTAAAGTTCCTATGCTGCCATTTCCTGCCTACAGCTGAACTACTTCGATAATCAGGTAGTGGTTCAGTCTGGTTCCCTGGAAAAAGTAAGGAGACAGCAAGAGTAAGATGAGGTACTGTGCTGCTCTCTTCATATTTTCATAATGGCTGTCCCTGAGCTCAAAGATCTTGAGCCGTAAGAATCTAACACAGGAGTTAATGCGGGAGAAAAAAAAAATCTGTATAGGAATATTCCTAAGATAAGGTAACCAGTTCATTGCATTTGCTTAAATTTAAGTAAACTTAACTAATAGCTGTTTCTTGAAGCAAGTAGACCAACTCATGACTTTTAACTCTTGATAGCTTAAATTATATGTGAAGTCTTAATATTGTAAGGCTTTTGAAGCGTGGGACTTCAGATATAATTACAGGTTTGTAATATGCAGATACAACATGACTGCTCATTCAGAGAATCATGAATTTGGGGGGGTTCAAGGGCAACTTTCTTTTGAAGTTAAGCACAACGTGGAATTAGTTAACTGAAGCATCCGTAGGTGTTTATAATTCCAGAAGAGAATTCCTTGTCAAATGTTTACATTGTGTTTCATTTCCTTTACAGTAGTTTCTTGAATCCCTGCCTTACTCTTAAAATATGGACCTACTTCTTGGAATAGTGAGATAATAAAACTTATTCAGAGATTACTGTTTTGGGGGAAGGGCTAGCGAGCTTTTGCTGTAATTTTTTAAATGCGGAGCGATGCCTTTGCTAGGAGGTGATGGGTTCTGAACGCTGGCAGTGCAGCAGCTTTTTCTCCAGTGTACCTGACTCTTCTGCCATGGGACTCTTAGACTGAAGCTTCTCTTTACGGACTGCCTGTACTAAAAGCACAAAAGATAATATCCAAATACTTAAGCAATACTTTTTAGTATTTCAAAAAAACTGTAGCACCTGAAGGAAGCAGAGAGCAGAGGTGGGCAAACATGCCATGGTACCCGCTGGACAGCTCGGGTAGGGCAGGAGCAGGGCTTGCATCAGCTGGGAATCCAAACAGCTTACACCATGTACTTCCTATTTTCTTCAGTATTTTGCTTACTGGGTTTCAGCTTTCTAAGGAGTGAAATAGAGATTGGTGGCCTTCAAAATCCATTATGGATGCCTAAAGATTTTCCAGGGAAGGTCTGGGCTGTTATAGTAAGGCAATTATTAGTTGTTTCATGGACTCTCTAAGAAAGTAGCCCTCTAAATCAGTGGAAGTCAGGACTAATGGGTATTTCAAGTTGAACAAATTTGTCTTTCTTTGAAGAAAGGCACTTTACCAAAGTGAGCTCTTTTCCTGAGAAGAGGAGGACAAGCTTGGTAGATATTTGTGGTGTCTGGTGCAGTATGAAAGGTGCTAGGACAATAAAATAGGCATGGACTAAGAGAGGTTGCAGTTGTAGCACTGCCTGGTTATGACAGGAGGGCACAGGGCAGGAGGAGCTCTGCTGTCCCCGGGTAGGGCAGGCTTGCAGATGTACCTTCTGGTGGCCCCTGGAGCACAACGGGTTACATGATACTGAATGACTTTCTTTCCTGTCTAAGCCTAGAAAATAGATTAAATGCTCTTCTAATACACATATTTCAGGAAAACATTTTCTGTCGTTACTACAGAAAATGCTCTTATAGGAAAGGGAAGGGAGTTGGTCCACACAAGCATGACCTAGTTGGGAAAGGAGTCAGCTGGGCACAACTGCGTTAACTGAAGTTTTGGGAGAGTCCTTGGGTTACAGTTAAGTGGATTTGTGACTCACGAGTACCAGATACCTAATTTCCATAGATGTTTTAGGATGTAAGCCAACTTAACTTTTTTTATTTTTGGGAAGGGTGGAGGTGTTTGAGTTCTTATTCTTTATTCCAGTGCTCCGGTGATTGTGCACAGGTGTGTAGTGGACGGGGGAGAACAAGGATGTGAAGACTCTCTTTATGACATATCTGGTTAAATGGGCTTTTCTGTTTGTCCAGAAGATGTAGAAAATCAGTCTTTGTTGGGGTTGGTATGTGCAGGAGACAAATGAAGAAAAAATGATGTACCACCAGGTTTCAGCTCTCCAGTATTGTATGTTTTGGTTTATGTGTAGTACCTTCAGTCTAAATTTATATTTTTATCTTTTTCCCTCCTAGAGTAGTCTGACATCTGCTGCTATCTCTTGTGACCACTTGATCAATAAACTTTAGTGTCAATGTATTGATTAAAGGGCTGTAGTGCCTTGTTACTTTAATTCCCATCTACTTGTGTCAACTAACTAGATTTTTTGCTATTTTAAGGAAAATAAAACCCAGACACTGCTGGGATGCATATTTTATGCTATATACTTACATGCTCTGTTGCTAGAGATGAAGCAGATTAATCATATTTGAATAGTCAGATTATTGGATTGAGGTTATTCTAAGCACAATATATGATGTGTGTCTCAGGGCTGATTCATACACAAAAGCAAACAGTTACAGCACACACACAATAAGACTTTTTTCAACTAAACACTGAGTTTGCTGTTTCTATAAATGTCTTTCTACCCTTGTCCTCAGTTACATCAACTTGCATCATCTGTGTCCGCTGTATAGGAACAGTTACCAGGCTTCTCAATATTTATAGGATTTTTTCCTTTATGAAAACTCTTAAGAAGGTGCTGAATGATATTGAAATCTAATGGAGCTAAAAAAAGTCAATCTGTCACATGAACTTTGTAGGAAAACATATTTCTGAATATCCATTGTTAAAATTGCATTTAAAAAGTTCAGATCAAATTCCTTGTTTGTTACATTGATGACAGTGTCTTCTTTATAATGCTGTTATGAAAACAGTAGCATTTCCTAGTTCAATTTTTGATGTTTATCATCCTTTAATGAGATGCAGCATCTTGAAACAACATCTTGTTTTTGTAACTGCAGCCAATACAAATATGTCTGTCTAGCTAGTTGGGTCTCCTCTTCCATCCTTAAGGCAAGAAACTGTTTGCTTCTGAAATAATAAGTCTGATACGGGAAGGGAAGCAGTGTTTGCAAATTGAACATGAAAATAACGTTTATTTGTTTACATAAAGTAATATCATGTATGTATGCTGAATCTTGAGTAATGGTTATTTCAGATTTATTTACCTTGCTTTATTCACTAGATCTTGCTTATTTACTAGATTTGCCGGATTGTGCATTTGGATATATTTCAATTGTCTATGGCTTATGTCGATTTGTGGTAGATATCTGTGAGGACACTGAGCATTTTTAGTATACAATATAAGCTTTGGTATCAGATTTTTTCTAATGCAAAAGAGGGTGGGCTTTTTACCTGAATCTAACCAGCTCAGCAGAAGTACTCAGGCTGTAGGAGTTATCTATTAATTTGTGTCAAGTCCAGAAGCTTTTGCTCAAATATGGATTCTTTCTAAAAAAGAGAGCCAAATAATAGATCTCCTGCTTCACATGGTAAGCTGCTAATGTTAATTAAAGGGCATGTATATTTTACTGTTACTTGTAATTTAAAATTCTCTAGTGTAATTTTCAGGTATCATATCTTACTGTGCGCGTTGCTGTTAGAGTAAGAAGGTGTTTGAGATGGGATCTGTCTGCATAAGCACATGCAGTTCTTGATCAAGCTCTTTAATTTTTTTCTTTAAAACCATAGATGTTTTTACATATTTTAACTAAACAGAGTTCCTTTTACACATTTTCTTAAGGATTAATTTCCCCTTCTGTTTAGTCTGCTAAGGATGAGGCAATTCTTTTTAAAATTAATATCACTCCTGCTGAACACAGAATTTTGGAACTTCTGTGTCAGAGTAGGAAAAATACTCCAGCAGTGATCCTTCCTGCTGTGGCTTTCTTAACATTACCTGGCCTTTGGACATCTGAAGATGAGCATGATGCTTGTGTTAGCAGCAAGATAATGCTGCAATTATTGGTTTTGTCAGCTGTAATACCCAAATCCTTCTCAGTCTTTCCAAATCCTGTTCCCCACCCCTAAGTACGCCTTGCCTATTGTTCACCAGACTTTCAGCTGAAAAAAAAAATAAAATTGCAGGTGCCTAATTTTGTAGGTGACTCATATCACTACCTAAGTGTCTTGTCCTCTCTGTTATTTACCATTCCTTTAATCTTCATGCACCCTTTATTAGTCATTTTCTGCCACCCATCAGATGAATGACCATTTTAACTCATGCCAGATGATTTAATGTATTGTTCACGTGCCATATGGGGTCCTCCAGTGTAATTCATCTATCCTCTGGCTTTTCTTCTGCCTGGGGCAGGTGGTAGCCAGATGAATTGTCTTGGCAGCACCCTGTTCTTCTGGGGCTCGGGGTCCCTTCCTGGTTGGGGTGCTCCCCAGGGCGGGAGGCAGGCAGCTGGCATGGGCAGCTGTTTCAGAAGAGCCTCTTCTCTGCTTCCCCCCAGAGGATGGAGCCACAGGACTTGTGGTTGTGGCAGTCCGGCACCTGGCACCTTTGCATAGATGTGTGCATGCAGATGTGGCATGTACAGCGTGGGTCAGGAGTGCCTTACTGCTGACCGGGTGTGCCATGGACAGATGTGGGTGCACGGCAGGAAGGGGTCCTGATTATAGCCTGGCCCTGCCACCCAAAGCAGCTGTGTAAGTGCATTCCTTTAAAAAGAAGGAGAAAAGAGTCAGTAAAGATGAGGACTCCTGTGCAATGAACTGAGTTCCATGGCAGTGGGCTGACTTATTTACCTTATCTGATCCCTCAAAATAGGCTGTAAGCCCAGGGGTCCATGGTGTACAAGCCTGGGCTAGGCAGATATGTATGTGCAAAAGCTAGTTTTACATGCTTTACAATTTACATATGCAGGTAACTGCATATTTAATTGGACGTGTTTTATTTTTCATGTATCCCTTCTTGTATGGATCTCTCAAGTCTGTCTTGCCATGTTTGCCAAATGCTCTGCTATTAGGGAATGAAGACAAAAAAGACTTCTGAATTCCTTTTTTCCAAGTGGAACGGTATTTTATGTGTAGTAATCAAAACATGAATAGAAATTAACTCTGCCCCTGTGGCAGTTTCGTTTTGGTGGATGACATAGGACATTTAAGCTAAAATTGTGAAGATGTCACGTGCTTTTGTTCCCCTAAAGCATAAAACAAAGGTAAAGAACTGCTGGCAGCCTCGCCTCCACCTGCTTTCTTTGCTACTCTTAAAATAGACTTCAAAGGTAATGTATTTTAGCTTTCTCAGAAAAGAGGTTTTTCTGTAACCTTCAATAACTAAATAATTTTGAAACTGTTCCCAAGCAGAGAGGGGTATGACATGATCTGGTAGTACTTGAATCTGTTGGAATGATGTGTGACATCCTCGTGATGAGGGAGGAGAAGGAAGAGCAGAAGAGTGCTCTATAAAACATCATAAAATCAGGGGACTGGTACATCCTACCTCTGCGGGAACTGAGTGTGCCAGGGTAATTCATGAAGAGCAATGCCAGCTGCTGCTTTGTCTACAGAGACTTGCTGAGTTCTTTGCACAAGTTCTTTGCACACTCGCACGGTACAAAACAATGAATACTCTGTATGTTCCCTGGGAACCTTTCCTATGTGTTAATGGTAACTAAAAATGGACCTCTCAAGCAAGCCTTGCTCTCAGCAGGAGGGACTCGCAATAAAAATCTTAAAGAACATTGTGTCCCACTTTTTCTAAGAGAAGTAAATCTTTCTATTTTTTCTTATTCAATTTTTAATGTGTTTTATGATGTGTTGTGGCTTCTCTTTCTATCTGTCACATGATACTAACGATGCCAAGTCATACTGCTATCAGACTTCTCCCACTAGAGCCCAGGAAACTTTTCTTCTCGAGAAGCTGTGGTCCAGCTATGGTTCACAAGACAAACAGTTGTTTCTCAGCACCACTGAAATCTGGTGCATTGACCAGTTATACGTGAAGCTTTTTTAGAGTATTTCTAATTTTGTCTGCTTGTAGTGATGACGTTATGAAATAAGGAAAGATGTTTTGTGGTGGTACAGTAACTTGGGCCTTATGGGGAGTGCAGCCAGTCTGGGAAAATCCATTTCCCACAGCTCTCATTTTAAGTGTAAACTGAAACAAACTGTGGGGTCAGCCAACAGTTGAAAGATTTTTATACAGCAGATGTCATTACTTTTTGTCTTTTTGAAATGACAGATACTTTGGATGAATACTTTGAGTATGAAGCTGAGGAGTTCCTGGTCTCCTTGGCCTTGTTGATCACCGAAGGTCGAACACCTGAGTATTCGATCAAGGGCAGAACAGAGGGCTTTCACTGCCCGCCGGCACAATCAAGTCAGCCGCGAACAACTAAGCATGAATGCAGCGACAAACTGGCTCAGGTATGATGGTAGCCATTTCATTTTAAGTGTCATGGCATGCATCTTTGCTACGATGATTAAAGTCAGCTAAGAACCCCATGGTAGATTCACAGTTAAGCATGAATAACAATAGCTTTCTGTCAGTCCCGCGTTTAAACGAGTCTGTAATTCAGTATCATACTAATAATAGATCTGTCCTTAAAATGAGACATCATTAAACCTTTTATCCTTGAACATGAAATTCTGCACGACTACCTGAATGCAGTACCTATTTAGGTCTTTATTATGCAAATGGTGAGCGCTATACTTAGCATTCTTGGTTAGTTTTTTTTTTTTTTAATTATTTGAGAAAATGTAGGCTGATTTGCCTAACTTTTTGCTTTTCCAGGTACTCTTGAAAAGTTAGTGATCCAAAAAACACAGGCACATCAAATCTAGCTAGTCTATTTTGGGAGTTGTGTTGGAGCATCCCATCTCTCAAGTAAAAGTTCCTAAGTACTGTGTGAATTTAAGTTGTTATTCATGCAGAAGTGAGCCTGCTCCAAGACACAGAATTTATAAAGATACTGCTTGAATGCATCTATCCAAGAGGATGACTTGTGGAGAGAGAAGTACAAGGTAGCAAAGTACAGCGGTTGGGGAAATCTATTTTTATGAGCTCTTCTAAATTTCTACAGAAGTTGCTCAAACAGCAACCATAAAGGATTTGTTAATTATATTCCATTTAATAGCTCTGGAATCTTATCTCTGATTTGGTGAAACCTAGTTTACAGAATTTGACCTTTTCCAGAACTTTGGAACGTGTTTTTAAAGTAGATTTAAATCTGGCTAGTATTTTTATGGCTTGCATATGTTGACGGTTTTTCTTTCCCGCAGTGTCGTCAAGCGAGGCGAACCAGATCTGAGGTTATGCTATTGTGGAAGAACAATATTCCAATCATGGTAGAAGTGATGCTACTTCCAGACTGTTGCTATAGTGATGAAGGGCCCACCACCGAGGGGAATGACTTAAATGATCCTGCAATCAAACAAGATGCATTGCTGTTAGAAAGGTGGATTTTGGAGCCAGTTCCTCGACAGTAAGTTGGATATTAGGATTAGCTGATAGTTCTAAGCATCTTGTCATATTAAAGCCCTTAAAGTAATCGGTTAGTGGTTTTGAACTGGCCCTTTGCCATGAGGACTGATCTAAGAAAACAACTATTTACCTGTGAAATCTAAGCATCTTTTAATATTATTCTTCCTATACTCATACTTTCTGCAGTGCACATTGTGCAGTACAGAGTATGAAATGCTCCAAGCTGAAAATGCTCATTTTTATACATTACTTGTTATATTAAATTGTATAAATTATGTGAATAAAACCAAATCAGGCTCTGTAATCCTCAAAATGTTTGAGGAGTTTCATTGCTTTACTTGATTCAGCTGTGTTTTATTTTCAGAATGAAGATCTGAAAATGTCCTAGTTCTAATAGTTCTCTGTGTATATTCTTACCAACACCCATGTGTTTCTTTTAACACATTTTAGGAGTGGAGATCGATTTATTGAAGAGAAGACCCTTTTATTGGCTGTTCGCTCTTTTGTTTTCTTCTCTCAGCTAAGCGCGTGGCTGAGTGTTTCACACGGTGCTGTTCCCCGGAACATTCTGTACAGGTACGTCTGGGATGGAAAAAAAGATGTTTGCTATTTGCAGGTTGTTGCAACTTGTCTTAAAACCATTTTTCCCTCCTGTTTGCTTTCAGAAGGTGCCATGTTGTTGGCCCAGTACTTTGGCAGTTGTATAGGATTCGTATACTTCGCAAAGTACATCAGTTGCTGGTGTCTCTAGTGCTTTTTCTTAGACGTTTGTGTTATGAAGTAGATAATCAAAGACTCTTCATTTAGATATTTCTGTAAATGCCCTTCTGTATTGTTTCAGGGTGAGCGCTGCAGATGTGGACTTGCAATGGACATTCTCCCAGACACCAACTGAGCATGTCTTTCCTGTTCCTAATGTTTCTCACAATGTGGCCTTGAGAGTCAGCGTCCAGTCCTTGCCCAGACAATCGAACTACCCAGTTTTGACCTGTAGTATTCACACCAACCTTAGCTTTTACGAAAAGCGAATGCAAGAGCGTAAGTTACATCAGCGCAGTGATTCCAGTGTGGCACAGCAATGCAGTACCTCCAGTCCACAGCACTTCTGTGGAAAACAGGCATGGACAATGACACCTGAAGGCCTACTTAATGGAAAAAAGATGCCTGAATTTACTACATCTATCAGAAATTTAAAACTTTATC
>VZTV01007076.1:8507-31499 GCA_013400875.1 Anhinga rufa
GGGGTCCCTTCCCGCGGGGGATCCCCCCCTCCCTCTCCCCGGGGGTCCCTTCCCGCGGGGGCTCCCCCCCTCCCTCTCCGCGGGGGTCCCTTCCCGCGGGGGCTCCCCCCCTCCCTCTCCGCGGGGGTCCCTTCCCGCGGGGGATCCCCCCCACCCTCGCCCCGGGGGTCCCTTCTCGCGGGGGATCCCCCCTCTCCCCGGGGTCCCTTCCCGCGGGGGGATCCCCCCTCGCCCCGGGGTCCCTCTGCGTCGGGAGCAGGCAGGGTGCCCCCGTCGCCGCTGGCGGGTAAGCCCGACTGCAGGTGTGCGGGGGATTATTACATCAGAGGAATTAATCGGGTTATTGACAATATTTCAAGCCAAGTGTGTTCTTCTGGCTGGGGGAGGCTGTAGAGAAACCAGCAGCGTTCCCCTCCCTCGCCTTCGTTGCTGCATAGTGGAGGTGAGCAAGCGGAGTGGAAGGGGGAATAAAAGCCTTAACAGCCAGGCTTATGTGGTCAGTGCGATGAGAGACAGCAGCCTGAGCTGGTGGTGGACGCTGCAGATATTGGCTGTGCTCAGATTGCTTTAAGAACTGTTTCCGTGCCATGGGAAAATATGCCTCCCTAACAGGACTGAGATTCTTGTATTCGCTTTGTTTATGTCGGCAGAAAAAAAAAAAGACATCTTTTTAGGGTTGGACCCAGTGGCTTGATGTTTAAGGCGCTCTATAAAAAACTGTTAAAACTAACAAGTATGAAAGATTTCACCCATGAGCATATCGTTCTTTCACTATCAACCTGAAAGGTAATAGTTCTGCCAGACTTGATATTCCGAGGTCTTTTAGGAGAGGGGGGTTAGTAATATCCTAAAAGTAGGTTGATTTTTGCAGAGGCTGCTGATGTTTTTCTGATGTTAAAATAGGTACTTTTTAAATAAGTCAGTGATGGAGTAGTTGCACAAACAGTTTGTTCAGAGAATTTACGGTTAATACTCGATATGCCTAACATAGGGCATGTGTCATGTTATAAGAGATATTCCAGGGCCATTTCTTCCCAGCAAACGGTCAAACGTGAGCCTGTTGTCTGTCTTCAGTGGCACGACCAGTTATAGGACCAGGTTTCACGTGCTTCCCTCTCATAAATGGATCCATGTGCCCGTTTCTGAGGCCCTGTGAGCAGGACAGCAGCAGGTAGAGAGTCAAAAGCTGGATGTGTTGCCGCAGAAGACTCTGCTCAGCCTGTGGCCATAATTGGTCATGCTTGTTCTACGCAGACATTGAACTGCAAGTGCAGCTTAGTAGCTCTTGCAGAATCAAAAACAGATTGCATATTGTTAACATTACAGGTCGGAGCCCCCCTGTTTTCTCATTTTGGATTTCAGGCTGGCTATCTAACACTGCAGCACGCCCTCATCCCAGATGTACCTAGGGGCTACTCAGGGGCAGGCTTGCAGATTGAAGACACGAATGTCGCCCTGGTACATGAGGGCTCTTACATGCCTAATGGATTACATCTGAGCCTAATTTAAAATTGAGGTGTCATTTGGTAAATGAGAGGGAAGAGCTGCTCTGTGGTTCCTTTTAGACGTCCATCCCAGTGCTGGGGCTAACATTAGAAAGGAGCTAATATATGATAGCCACGCTTAAATTTCTCAGAACCTCAGACTTCTATACTAGCATCTTTTACATTTCCTGCTCCCAGGAAAATAGATACTTTCCAGAACTTCTCAATATCCATTTTGACATTGTATTGACTAACGGTCAGCTGGGAGTTTGTTTTTCCTTCTAGGATGAAATGATAAATACTTGCTTGGTTTTGCTCATGGGAGAAAAAAAAGTGCAATCAGAAATGTTCTTTTGTGCCAAATGTTATCTTACATTGTTAATCAAATGTGATTATAATTAATTGGACAGTGGATAAGGATTGAAGAGCAGACAGGTGCTTCTTAAAGGGACACCAGAGAATCAGAAGTAGGAACTGGGGTGGTCAAGGTTGCACATTTTGGTTGGAAAAAGTAGCTTTTGTTGAGGTGTTTTCAGCAATGGAAACTGTGGCAGAGGTGTAGCAGCTGTGATTTGTTTGGTACCCAAGTGATAAAAAAGCCTCGCACGCCATTGACAGCATTGCATCCATCACCAGCAATGCCTCGGTGTAGCAAGATGTTTAGTATCTTTTCTCTGGAACAGAAACAAAAAACCAAGCCAAAGCTTTGAGAGGCAGTTAAGCAAGGAAGGAGGATGAGTGTGGATGACACAACTGTTTGGGTTAGTAAAGGCTTCCAGGAGCAGAAGGATGGAAACGAAGTCTGACTGGGCTGAACAACAGCAATCTAAATATAGCCTAGGGAACTTCTAAGGTATATTTTGCATGGAGTCATGACTTCATTTTTCATTTTTGAGCTTGATAGCTTGATTCCCTTCTCCATATGTGGGATCATACTATCAGTGCTAAAAAAGCCAGAAAGAACACAGCCAGGTGCATTCTTAGACCCTAGACTGGTTTTCCTAGGCTTGGCAATTGGTGAAAAAAAAACCATGATTTTTTTCTAGCATCATTAACCATCTTTATTTAGTCACTGAGAAAAAGTGCACAAGGCTGGGTACCAATTTTAGGGGTTTAGTTTACCCCATCTCTGTTACGTATTTAAGGAGAGGAGAGGAGAGAAGGTATATTTCTCATTTTCACAGATTCCTTAGCTAGAGCCTTTTCACCAGCTACCTCTACCTGAGTTTTCCACTTGTAAAACAGTAATAATTCTTTGTACCTTATTTCTCAGGACAGTGTAAAGGGTTGTAAGTTACTCTTGGGAAGTGTGTTTTCATACAGCGCTAATTGTCAAGTTCCGTTGTCCAAAGTGATGTGAAGGAAATGCATTTGTGTCTGTATATCAGCCAATCCACTTCTGCTGTATGTTCTTTCAGGTTTATGGCCACCAACGACCTGATGATGGAACTGCAGAAAGATTCGATAAAACTAGATGAAGACAGTGAGAAAAAAGTTGTGAAAATGCTTTTGAAATTGCTGGAGGACAAAAATGGGGAAGTACAGAACCTCGCTGTCAAGTGGTAAGAGCCTCGGCAGTAATTATTCCTTGGCAATAACGAAGCTGTCACAGACCGCAGAGAATGCGTTAGAGTGGAGCCTGGCCCTGCAGCGTTGGCACCTTACTCAAACCTCCCTTTGCAGGGGCTTTCCCTCTCATGCTGGGCACAGCAGTTTCTTTCTCTGTTGATATTCAGAAAGGGTGAGCATACAGGTGTCTTGGTAGAAGCAGTAGGTGATTTTGGAAGTAGTTCAGTGTTTGTATTATGAATCTTACCATATTAAAAGTAGCATGCCTAAGATTTTATTTCTTCAGAGAGAAGCCAAGTTCAAGATTTTGGTCATCAAGTTCCTCTCCTTTCTTAGGCTTTGAAATCCAGTGCTAAATTTCCCGCTGGTCCTGTCTTTAATAGAGGTGGTACTAAACATGTATAGCCCTTCAAAAATGGCTTCTGAATTTCAGGTCTGAATCCTACTCTTCAAGGACAATTACGTTAAAGTTTATAATGCGCTTGGTTTTTTTCCCTACTTTGACTCCAAGTGTAGCCTGTGCTGTTGCTTTGCCTTTGACCGCTTCAATGCTTTTTTAATCCAAATGAAAAAGGCAGAAGGTTCCTTTAATACTGGATCAACTGATGAAGTGACCTTACTGCTGACAGGCGCTTTCCTGCCTCTTTCCCCCAGCATGTCTAAATGGGAGCGTTCATTCTAGAAATTAAATTGAACCGGTCAGGTCACACCCAGGGCTCCAGAAAGGTGGGCCATTTAAAGACAACTTTGGGTTCCTGTATTTTTTCCTACTGTGGATCTTATTCACATTCCCTTCTTTTTAACCATATATTGCTTCTATCCCTGTGCTTTCCCTGTGACCTTTGGCCCTTTCCGATTCTCACCGTCATGACTTTGTCTGGCCCTCTTCCCGTCTCTGCCTGCTTTGGGTTTATTTATTCTTATTTTTTTAAAGCAAAACAGTTGGGCACTTTTCAGTGTCCAAATTTCTTTGCCTGTGATTGCATTAGCAGTAAGTCCATACTCATTACAATCTCTAATTCATCCAGAATGTGGTAATGAGAAGGCCTCAAAATGGAACCTGTAATATTCCCTTTTTATACTTAAGGAGGTACTTACAACAGTTAATGTCCAGTCAGTTATTCCTAGCCAGGTGGCAAGGATCCCTAAGAAGGAGAAATGTGACGGTTTGAAGGACGCTGGCAGTTGGATTAGGCCCAAGTGTGGATCTGTGCAGCCCACATCAGGATTCAGGAGTGGGTTAGGAAACTACTGAGAGGTCTTGCAGTTGATTTTACCATCTAAAACTATGATCTTATTTCTTCAGAGGAATGCTGAAATCACACTTCACACCCCAAAAAAATCACAAATTTGAAAGCCATATAAAAACTTACTCTGTTTCTGGTTCTGTGATTTTTTTTATTATTATTTTTTTTCAGTTTAGCTTCTCTGTGCCTCAGTGTCCCTGCCTGTAAAATAGGGATAACCATCGGTTCTTTTCTGCTTGTTGAGGTGTGAGATTGAACACTACCTGGACTTGCACAAAGCTTATTATTATTATTTAGTATTTCTTTTCTAATTCCTGTATTTCAGAGTAGCTGCTCAGACTGTAAACAGCTATTATTGTCCTGACTGTTGAAGTTAGAAATAGTCTAATATAGAACAGGCTGCCTGTGAGTTTGTTTTGTGTACTCTGGGAGACACTGCACGTACAACGTTTGTTAAGCATGCTGTCAGGGGTGATTGTGGTGTGCCAGCAGGGAGACAACTACCTGTGCAGAGGTGTTCCATACAGTTTGCATTACTGAAGCTGTGCCAAAAGGAATAGAGAAAAGGGAGACAGCAGATGCATTTTTGTACAAGGATTTTATAAACTTTGTCCAGCAATAAACATTGTAGAGTGCTAGTACTATGTCTTCTCATACAAGCTCTTAAGAAAATGTAAATCAGCAAGGCCAATGTTTTGACAGTCCTCTTCAGCTCCCACTGGAGTCAGGGATTTTTTACCACTGACTGTGGGGAGCAGAACCTCTTCTGTGTGTAAGCTTCAGTGAAAGAAGGGTATATTGAAACCCCTGAAGGTGTCTCTATCTCTTTTTGTACTCTGTAGGCAATTGGTAGCCTTTCCTTCTGAGCCCGATGGACATGTAGCATTGTTGGTAGTGCCCAGGGATCAGTGGCTGTGCCCTAGTATTACGCAGCATACGGAGCCCTAGTATGCTCTAGTCCCTCTGTTCAGGGAGGGACTAGATCCTTACAAAGGGAGGGACTAAATCCTTACAAAGTCGCTTCTAGATTTGGGCACGAAGTATTGCCTGGTGGTGTTAATCTGCAGGCTTGGGCCCCAGTTCTTCGTCTGGGCAGGCCATTCAGTGGGGGAGGAGAGGTGGCATAGCCACGGGGGCGTGGGCATGGATCGCTGCCACTGGTGGGTCATGGGGCCGTGGGCAAGCTCACTCCACCTGGAGAAAAGTGATGTGTCGTTACGATTGAAACTGGGCTCAAAGTGTTTTCTGTGGATGTTCACTAAAACAAGAAGATGGAATTTTCTATTTGGTGTCATGTTTCCACTCATCTGTGTTTGCTTCTCATGAAAATCCTAGCAATCAGATTTGCTGTCTGTGAAACAGCAATTTCTTAGTAAGGGATACAGAATAGTCACGGGAAACAAATGCATTTTTAATTCAGTAGCTCAATTCAAAGAGTTACGTTCAGCCAGTCAGGGAAGGAAAGCCATACTATGACCTGCTGAAATACAGTTAATACTTTACATTTTAGCTAGTTACCTTGTAAAGATACAAAAATAAATAGTTGCCAACAAATGCTGACAAGCACTCTATGCACAATTTGGAATACAAACTTACCAGCAGGAAACATAGGTTATTAACAGAAAGTTTTTCTAATAATAATAATTTCTAAAAAGCGCAGGGGAAAGGGAGCAGTCTTCCCTCGGTTGTAATTCTGAGCCTCGGCTCAGGTAGAGGTGTTCACACGCGTAGCAGAAGGCAATAGGTAGCTAATTGTTTGTGAAAATCCATTTGGCATTTCCTCCTGAAAGTCAGTTTTTTGATGGTTGTTTTGTTTTTGGTTTGGTTTGTTTTTTTTCCAAAACCTGACTGTATATTTTACTGTTACTCTGTGTAACATGGTTGCTTTGGTTCAAATTCATTGTGTCATAATTTCTGAGCTGCTCCTTCGAGTAAGATATTAACTGGCCTCATGTTTGCAGTAATTAATGTGAAGTGTCCTCCTACAAATCTGATCTAAAATTCACTGAAGTCTGATACAGAGTTAACTGAGGCAACAGTCCAGGGTATGTAAACCTAGGGACACGACATGCTGTAGGATATCGGTACTCAATACTGATGTTTTGGTAATATTTGCACTTGGGGCTGAGCCTGAGCATCCCTTTTGATGGTGGAAAGCATCCCTCTTCCCCTTCATTCTGACTGGCCTCTCCTCTCACAGTCTGGGCCCGCTGGTTGGCAAAGTGAAGGAGTACCAGGTGGAAACCATCGTGGATACGCTGTGTACAAACATGTTATCTGACAAGGAACAGCTGCGGGATATCTCCAGCATTGGCCTGAAAACAGTCATCTCCGAGCTGCCACCAGCTTCTACAGGTAAAACGTCTGTCCCTGTTTCTCAGACTGAGGCAACAGGGAGTCACAGCCTTTGGGAAACAGAGGAAAATGTGTACTTCAGGGCATAAAAGTCACAGACTCCTTATTCACCTGCTAGAGGACTAATAATGAAATAAGGAGGAGAGATAGGAAAATTTGAGACACCAATGTGATTAAAGATGGGATGAACTTAAAACTTAAGCTGGTCACCCCAAGGATACTTTACTCTGAAACTGCATCTGAGTTCTTGGGGCAATCCATTTTTGTTTACAGCAATCCTAAAGCATTCAGAGTGCGTCGAAGTACTGCTGTTCGGGCAGTCTTGCAGGGCTGTTGGTCTCCACATCAGCAATGCCGCTGCCCTCTGCGATCTCAGCAGTGCCAGCACTGCACCCCGTCCTGTCCACAGCCTGGCTGGACTGAGTCTTCCGACTGCCACAGCTACCCTGGCTGCTTCTCCTGCATTCGGAACTACGAATCCCAAAAACGCAGCAGCTATTCAGGAGATACTTGAGGCTCCCAGAGATTTAAGTCTCCTCTGCAGCCATGTATCTGTTGTTCCTTCACGGTGGGTGGCCATGGCACTGCTGCCAGGCTGCTGGATTTTAAGTTGGGAGGAGAACTAGAATTAGTATGTAAATACTTGCTGAACTCCTCTCTCAATTTCTGCAAAATGTTACGCTCTTGTGAGCCATATTTTCAGAAATCTTTATTTAACATCTATCACGTGAACTGAAACTGGTTTAGGGTAGCAACAGATAAGTCATCTCCTTAAGGGCTGGGATTTACACTGCATGGGTAGAAGGCAGGAGAAGCAGTGTGAGTCTGCCGCAGAATGGAGAGGTTGGACATATCCTCCTGTGCATTCTTCACCCTAAGCCCTACTCCATGTGGTTGCTGTTGCTGCGGTGTTGTCTGGAGCAGAGGGAAGGTTTGAAATAATAGTCCAAGAAACAGCCTGTGCCTGAGGCAGGCTCCTTTCTCAGTGGTGTACGGCGGTTAATGATGCTCCAAGGACTTTCCACTTCTGCTTTGTCTCTGTTGCATCACGGAGGCTGTTCAGAACGGCGTGGGAAGCAATTGTCCCTTCCTTTGAAAGTTTTGTGGAACTTGAAGCTGCTTATGCTTTGCACTGAGCCAACTGGGAAAAAGGCCACAACAAAAATCAGTGTTGGGACAGGCACACCCCAGCATGAAGGCTAAACCTGTATCTAGACATTGATCTGGACTGTAGGAGATTGAGATTACAGCCACAGTCTAGAATCTCCACAGGTTCTTGAGCCTGGGTTATATATTATTTTGTGACAGATTTGTCTAGTTCTACCCTTGAATTTCATCATGGAGCTGAGAAACAGTTTCTGTCAAGCCTGCTCTTCCTATGGAGAAAACCTCAATGTGTTGGAACTGACCATTTTCAAGTTAAAAACGGGGGGAAAAAAACCATGCTGGAACCTTCCCACCCATCTGCTCCCTGCATTGCATGGGCCTGGGAGCTGCCTGTGAGACAGCCAGGCTGGTTTTAGGGTAAAAGACACTCTCCAAGAAGAGAAGCTTCTTCCAAATAGTTAATGCAGAGGGAGATACCTCGCTGTTTGCAGTGTGTATCCACCAGCTCAGACAAAAGCTAGTTGACTGCTTTCTGGTTAGGTCTCACGGTGGTGATTTTTTTTTTTAATGTAGGAGGGATTAAATGGTTCTTAGAGTAAAAAGACTTCTTTTTAACTGACAGTGGGGAAAAATCTCTCTCTTGCAGGCTCCACTATGACAGCAAATGTGTGCAAAAAGATCACAGCCCAGCTGACGGGAGCCATTGGCAAGCAGGAGGATGTATCTGTGCAGCTGGAGGCTCTTGACATCCTGTCAGATATGCTGAGCAGGTACCAAAGGATTTCTTTCTGGCAGCTGTGTACGGTAGGGGGCTGCATATATGTGTTTGCTTTTGATTTCTGTATTTCCCTAATCCTACTACAAAGACTTAAAAATAAAGGATTTGGGTTGCCTGCCACTGGGGAATATCTCAGCAGAGCAGATTCCCCAGCAGAGATGAGAGACGACGTGCTGAGCCCTTCTGTGCTTGGGAATAGCAGTAACACCGGTGATGGGTCCCACAGAGGCTCAGTTCAAACAAATGTGGCGAGGGAGAGGGCAAAGCAGGGAAGTTTATTTTAGCCCTGTTATCTGATCACACACGCGTTTTTTTTCCTGGCTGCCTCTTTCTCTTGTTACATAAGTCAGAGTGACAGTGTCATATGTCAACTGCATGCAGGAAATTACTGACAAATCCCCAGGTCACCCAGAAGGACACAGTCAAAATCAAGCTCCTCCGTGATGGAGACGAATAACCTCTCCCTGTGTTACACAGAATGAGTCAGTGTTCAGACCAAAATGCTAAACCCACCCTTTTCCTCTCTCTCCCCATGAAGTCTTCATAGCTGAAGGATTTTTACATTTTTTGCTAACAAGAGGGCTTTTCCTCTGAGGCTTTGACTTTCAACTTCTGTCTTGTGCTGTTGGTTGCAGACTAGGGGGAACACTCTACTCTTTCCATTCCTCCATTCTGAACTGCCTCCTTCCCCAGCTGACAAGCTCCAGGCTGGCAGTACGTAAAAGGGCCATCATTGCCTTGGGTCATCTTGTCTTGACCTGCAGCGGAAACATCTTCTCAGAGCTCACAGAGCATCTGCTTGCCGAGCTGAAGAGGAATGAGTCTACTTCTACTACCAGGACGTACATTCAGTGTGTCGCTGGCATCAGTAGGCAGGCTGGACACCGCATAGGTAGGACAAGTAGCTTGAAATGACACTGGGAAACGTGCATGTGTTTTAGAGCAGCTCCTTTTAGTGGTAAAAGAAGCATGCTCACTCAGTTTCTAATGTATTAGCGGCTTGTGCTTCGTGATTCCTTCTGTGGTCCTGACTTGGCTCTCTGATCCCCACTCGGAAGGGAGGAGACTCCAGAGTAACTCTGGCTGCCCTTCTGTAGTGATTTCATCTCAAGGTCTTGCAGCGCTTCCCTGGTCTGAATTAACACCTCTGCAAATTAGGTCAGTGGATTCACCCCATTTTAAATGAGAGAAGAAATGGAGGGCAGCATATTGTATTACTTGCCTAAAAGTTCTGCCAGAGCTGCGATTAGGTCCTAGAAGATTTCTAATCACAGCTTTTTCCATGACTGAAATGCCAGCAAGGGGCTGAAGACAGGGAGCCGGGGGTCTCTGCTGAAAATCCCTGCAAGGCTGGACCATGAGGTCCAGGGGAGGAATGCTCTGCCAGGCACACGAAGGAAGCAGCAGGCAGCTGAACTGTTAGCTGCTCGGATGAGCAAAGGCTGGAATGATTTTTCACTGTTGCTTACTTTGTCCTTCCCAGGAGAACATCTGGAGAAGATAATTCCTCTGATTGTTCAGTACTGTAACGTGGAAGATGACGAGCTGAGAGAGTACTGCTTTCAGGCCTTCGAGTCTTTTGTGAGAAGGTGTGTGCCCTTGAGGAACAACTGCACCATCCTGTGCATCAGCATCCTCTACTGTAAATACCTGTACATTCAGCATCCAGGGTTGAGTACCTTCCTATATGCATTCCTGTTGGGAAAGGCAGTTCACCAACGAAACCCCTTCTTTACATGCAGAGTTGGGCTTGAGTTATGAGCTCTTTTACTTCAGCATGTGAGGGTGTGTTTCTGTATTGGTTTTGTGGGAGTGGGAGTTTTCCTTGTCCTTGGAGCATTCCTCAGCAAGAAGGAACTGCCTCACTCCTGGTGCGTGGGGGGAGTGGGAGGCAGGAAGGGAGCTCAGGCAGAAGAGCTGCAGCTCAGCAGCTCTCCTGTTGTTTGGTCAAACATTTACTGCTTGTCTTGGAAAAGGAACCCTGCAGAGATGCTGAGGTTTTCTCCCATGAAGGGAGGGTTCAAGCAGGTAGCGAAGGCAATTTTTTTCTTCCTTACAGAAATCATTGCATCCTCCCCAGGGGAATGTGGTCTTGCTTTGTGCACAGCAGGAAGGAGTGGCTCTGGTTTAACTCGTGTTAACAAAATGTTCATATAGTCTGTGAAGCATTTTGGAATACTTTTGAGATGAATAATGTTATTTGGATATTTAAAATTGCTTAGTCTTTAATATATTAACTCTTGGGATTTTTATTTGTCATGACAGGTGCCCAAAGGAAATTGACCCTCACATCCCTAATGTGATGGGGTTATGTTTGAAGTACATCACCTTTGACCCAAACTACAACTATGATAATGAGGAGGAGGAAGAGGAGGAGATGATGGAAACCGAAAATGGGGAAGATGAAGAGCAAGGTGCCTGCTTGTGAGGATGACTGTGCTCAGCAGAACACTGGGTTAACATTTGTCCCCTTTCTGCTTTGTCACCCCTTGTGGTGTTACTTTTCAGATCTGTTTCAAGACAGTCATTTCTTTTAAATGCGTTATTTTACTTTACCAGTGGTAATAATATAGCTGTATGTGTAAGGTTCCAGCAGTAATTCTGGGTTTATTACTTTTACTTTTTTCTGACAAAGTCCTCAGGTCTCTGCCTGCCTTAGGCGACAGTGAAAACACTGAAATTTGAACTCTGAAGTAGCTTATTGGAGAGTTAGACCAAGGAAGTACTGTTTTTCCTGTGCCTGCTGACTGCAGGAGTTTCTTAGAGCACACCCAGCACGCAGCCAGGCTTAACGCCTGGAAATCCTGCGGAGCAGCTGCTCTGCCTTCCTGATTGTTGGAAACGCTCCCTTGTGCTCCCAAAGGTGCCTGTGCTGCTTGCAGCCTGCCTGGCAGACCTCAGACCCCTGCTCTACGCGGTTGACTTGATATGCATGGGTTGTTCTTCAAGGGAAGGCGTGAATGCTCTCTCTCTTGCCTGCTCTCTGGCTTGTCCAAGCCTCAGGTGGGGACACCAAGTGTTTGAATGCTGCTGTAACACCAGTTCCTCATAGTTTAGCTCTAATAGGCTTACACTTACGTGAGAGAGATGGCTCCTTACTGGGGTCCTGACAAAATGGTATTTCTTGGAAAAAAAGGATATTACAGGCAGATCTAGAAATTGTGGTTAAACAGTTACCCTCTTACTGCATCTATGGCGGTGTTGCGCCGTGTTACCTTTTTCAGCCAGGCAGCTACCCAGCACTTGTAGCTTACTCTGATTAGAAAAGGAATCAGAACTCTTCAATGTGGTCTCACTTATTTACAAGACTGGACGAACTCCTGTTTTCCCTGGTTGCAGGAGAGGTCAGGCTGCAGGAAGCAGCACTTCCAGGCTGTCGCAGCCAGCACCCCTGCCAGGGTTTGTCAGAACCACGCTGCTTTGTCAGGCTGCAGCTTTTTTTTTTTTGTTTCTGCGTTGCTTCCTCTTATGTTCTGTCTGTTAGGCTGTTTTCCACACATACACACTGTTCCTGAGCACAGCAGCCGGCCAGAGCTCGTCTTTGCAGCCACCTAGAGGCTGCAGAGCTGGTACTTCTGCACTTGTGCCCCTCTTTGCGAGGCTGGTTGTTTTTTTTTTCTTGCAGGAAGAGGTATATGCTTAACTGCTATTTTAAATGAAAGCCTGCAATTTTGATGTAACAGTTTCAGGGCAGCTTAACTCAGCGTACAAACATAGTAGCCACACAATTATATTTTTACTGTAAGGTAGCTATTTTTACTACTTTGCAGCAGAAGAGAGCAAAGCTACCAGCCTGAACACTTAAAAGTGCCACCATTAAAAACATCTTGGTCCACCACTAAAAACGTCCTAGTCATCAGTGAAAGCAATCTGATTGTCTTCAGAAGAGACCTTTCACTTATCTTCTGAATCGTGTTTACTCTGAGATGGATGTCGAGCCTTGGTCGTATAGGAGGGGTACCTTTAATGCCTGTTAGCTATACATTTCATAATGCGTCTATTTATAGTTGCATGTAGTGTGGCAGCTAAGAGCAAAAGTTAGAACAAGTTCCCTGGAAGAAAGACATTTTTGTTTACTTTCATACTAATTGGAGTAAGATCCTGGCTGGTTTCTTGGAGAATATGTTAAGTGTTCTGCCAATAACATAGTAAATTGTTACCCTGTTTTGTGCCGTTCAGGAATTGCGAAGACAAATATTTACATATTTCTGGCTTTAAAATCTGGGAACTTCATTCCCCCTTCAAAACAAAAGCCTTGACGCCTGAGCTGAAGCGGCCAGTAAGGGTACAGTTTATTCTTCATCAGCTCTTACTTGGAACAGAATAATCTGACACAGGGCAGCCCTGGTAATACTGGCAGCATATTGGCTGGTAATGACGTCTGTAGGGACAGGCTATGGTGGATAATTTCGTGTTCCCAGGTGTGTGTGAGTTACTGGCATCTGTTTGCCTGGTCAGCTGGAGAGGGAAGCTCTGAGGATCAAGTGATCCTCTAGCTCCAGTTTTCTCATAACGGTGCACCTTGTTTTCGCTTGTCTTTTTTCCAGAAAGCGACGATGAGTACAGCGACGATGACGACATCAGCTGGAAAGTCCGCAGGTCTGCGGCGAAGTGCCTGGAGGCCATTGTCAGCAGCAGGCATGATCTCCTTCAGGACTTCTACAAAACTCTTTCTCCAGTCTTGATAAGCAGATTCAAAGAGAGGGAGGAGAATGTCAAAGCTGACATCTTCAGTGCTTATATCTCCTTGCTGAAGCAAACGCTGCCCATTCAGAGCTGGCTGCATGCTTCAGATGCCTCTGGCAAAGATGACGTTCCCCTGACAATGCTTCAGAACCAGGTGCGTGAGGAGATGGTGGGCTGGATTAAATCAGAAAGCAATGAAGAGAAATACATAGCATGCCACCAATTAATGTGCTTAGTAGTTAAGCTTGAGAACACAGCTAGCTGAAGGAGCCCTTGGGCATGCAGCCAGAGGGGACCAAATCCTGAGGGCTGACCATTTACTGTTTGTCTCCCGCCATTCCCAGGGCGAGAGCGCCGGGCCAGTGCAGGAGCACTGAGGTGTAACCTGCATCGTCCCCCTCCACTAGCCTCCGACACATGTCTGAGACTGTGAATGAGGCAGGTTAGCCTTTGGGTGAGGTGTCAGTCTGTTGTCTGACGGTTATTCCAGCTGCTGCTCAGGACACTCATCAAATACATCATGGTAGAAGCGTACCAGAGTAAGCCACTGGAAGCTCAGTAAGGTTTGGATGTGGTCAGTAGGTGTATGAGAGCATGCAACTCGGTTCATTATGGGAAAATGGCCAGTGGCTTCCAGGGTAGCTCGCTGTGGTGGTGCACACAGTCTGCACATCACTGCTGATCAGACAATAGTGGAAGCAGTTTTTCTGACACACTGCTTTAATTCAGAAATATGCTGGAGTAATTACAGTCAGAATAATTTAGCCACACATGCTGATCAGCCTAGCCCAGGATCCTTGCTAACACTGTGGCCCACACATGCTGTTTTAGAAGACAAAAACATTGGAAATAACCATGTAGTTATAGAGCAGCTTTTTCTGGCTGATGCTACTACTGACTGGTAAGTCCTTGAAGCAGGAGGGTTAAAATCCCTGCCAAAATGTAATTACATCACTGATTAATCATCTTATGTGTACGAGATACTTATTTCAATAACTTACACCTCAGCCCTGTGACTTGTTTTTTACTTCACTGAAACACCGGCATGGTGTCCAAGTTTAAATGTAGTGATGGGTCTAGATCCTTATACAGTAGACCAGGAAGGAATCATAATATTCTAAGATCTTCTAGCAGTGTGTCCTGGTCTGATTAAGCTTCTGTGTTAGGGGATAACACCAACTTCGGGAAGGGCTGCTTAGGAGTCTGTTCGTAGAATATGGAAAAGAAGAATAAAGTCCCCTCTAGCTCTTCTGTTCATGTATCTTTTCTTCACGTGCACTGTCCTGTAGTCTGTCCCAAGTCCATTCTCCTCTGGTGAGCAGGTGCACTGTTTCTTGCTGTCTCCCTATTAGTGGTGCGGCTGAGCAAGCTGCTTTGGTAGCACAGCTCTGTGCCCTGGAAGCTGGGAAGACTGATGTGTGTGTTTCTGGTTTTCTTTTCCAAACTGCAGGTCCCCAACATCGTCAAGGCCTTGCACAAGCAGCTCAAAGAGAAGAGCATCAAATCAAGACAGGGTTGTTTCAGCCTCCTGACAGAACTGGCCAATGTTCTTCCTGGTTGCCTGGCAGATCACATCCCTGCACTAGTCCCTGGTAAACTTGCCCGTGGTCTGGGGGTGAAGGAGCAGGGTTGGCTCAATCCATTCCTGACATGTGTGCTCCTTGCCTGTGTGTTCCAGTTCTATTCCTGTACATTATCTCTGCTCAGCATCAGGACATACACATGAAGTTCTGCTCCACGTTGATCTGCTGAGCAGCTCCCAGATCAATCCTGGCTTCTGTCTACCACTGAAACCCAGGATAAGAATATCAAGTTAATTTCTACAGTCTCCTGAAGAGATGCTTTTAGGAGGGCCTGTTCCAGCCTCCTTTGAAACTAGCTGGAGTTATGCTGTTAGCCTGCTGAGACACGAGCGACATTTTCTTTTTCAAACTGTAGTGGAATTTTAAAAATTATTTGTATTGACTATTTAATTTGCACCGCCACATTTTTCTCTGAGCTTTCCTGCCTATAGGTTCATGAAGCATCCCACACTGCTGAAAGGCTCATAATACTACGGTCCTGCCTTTGCTTTTGGTGTGACTGTGCAGTAAATAAAAAAGCGGTCTCCTGTGATTGTCTCTGGGCCTGATCCATGCACCTCCCTGTTATGAATTAACAGATTGGAAAAAGCCATTCAAACCAAGAGTCGGGTATGACTTCAGGGGTGGCAAACAGTATTGTTGTAAATGTTTCTCATTAAGTCTTCTGGGAAACATAAATATGTGCCACAGAAATTGGACTTGGAAGTACCTCCCTTCTACAAAGGCAGTCCATCTTTAATGGTCCACACTTATGTTCCAAATGATACCAACAAGTTGTAAAAACTAGATAAACATAAGAGCCCCTGCTTCGCTGCTTTTTCTTTTTCTTTTTTTAAAGACTTCCCACAGAAGTGTGAAGGAATAACTCCTGAGCTAATAATTCCTTCTGCCTGGAGTGCCTGTTGCTGAGACTAAGCTTTCTCAGTCTTAATGACATGCCATTTTGTCATACTTGCACTTGACTAACCATCCCTTCTCATCTCAGCCCAGGATGTCTTTTCAAATTAACTTTTTAAAAAGTTTTCGTAGCCAGCCATCCAGGACTGCTACAAAGAACTGTTATGTCTGAATTGCAACTTCCTGGAAAGCCGAAATACAGCAAGGAGAGTAGCTCTCTTTAATGGCATGTATCTTCTGGGTTGGGAGACAAAAGAAAGAAAACAGATTCCGATTGTGTCTGGTTTTGAGGCAGGGGAGTGCGTTTGATAAAAAACACTTGATGAAATAAGACAGCAATCATTCTTGTCTCTTCTGCACAGGTATTGTTTTCTCCTTGGCTGATAAATCCAGCTCCTCCAACATGAGGATTGATACACTCTCCTTCCTTCATGTTCTTCTTTGCAACCACCAGCCGGAGGTGTTTCATCCTCATATCAAAAGCCTGCTACCTCCTGTTGTGACCTGTATTGGAGACCCCTTTTATAAGATCACTTCAGAAGCTCTGCTGGTTACTCAACAACTTGTGAAAGTTATCAGGCCTTTGGACAAATCTTGCACTTTTGATGCCAAGCCCTATGTGAAGGACCTTTTTCCTGGTACTCTGAAGCGACTGAAGGCAGCTGACATTGACCAGGAGGTGAAAGAGCGTGCTATCTCCTGCATGGGACAAATCATTTACAATCTGGGAGACCATTTAAGCACTGATCTCCAGCCAACCTTGAAGATATTTCTGGAGAGGCTCAAAAATGAAATCACCAGACTGACAACAGTCAAAGCATTAACCTTAATTGCTAGTTCTCCACTTAAAATAGATTTAAGACCCATTCTAGGGGAAGGTTTCCCCATTCTAGCTTCCTTCTTGAGAAAGAATCAACGTGCCTTGAAACTGAGCACTCTGACTGCTCTGGACATCCTGGTGAAGAACTACAGTGACAGCCTCAAGCCCGCCATGATAGAGTCCGTCCTAACGGAGCTCCCCGCTTTAATTACTGAGAATGACATGCATGTTTCCCAGGTGGCTATCACGTTCCTTACTACCTTAGCTAAGGCATATCCATCCTGCATCTCTAAGATCAGCGGTTCAGTTCTTGCTGAAATCTTTCAGCTTGTCCACTCGCCTTTGCTCCAAGGAGGGGCGCTGAACGCGATCGTAGACTTCTTCCAGGCTCTGGTTCTGACAAAGACGCCCACCATGGGTTACTCGGAGCTGATGAAGCAGCTGACTGCGCCCATTTACTCCTCAGGTTCAGCCGGGGCATCAGTGACGCTACACAAACAGGCGTATTACTCCGTCGCAAAGTGCGTGGCAGCCCTTTCCTCATCCTGCCCAAAGGAAGCCCCTGCTGTAGTGAACCAGTTTATCCAGGATGTGAAAAACCCCAAGTCCAGCTCTGCTGTTAAAGTGCTCGCTTTCCTTTCGCTGGCAGAGATGGGGCGCACCATGAACCTCAGTGCTCAGAGAGAGCTCAAAACCGTCATCCTGGAAGCATTTACTTCCCCCAGTGAAGAGGTGAAATCTGCTGCTTCCTATGCGTTGGGGAACATCAGTGTTGGGAATCTGAAGGAGTATCTTCCCTTCATGCTGAAAGAGATCGGAAGCCAGCCCAAGAGGCAGTACCTTCTGCTGCACTCTCTAAAAGAAGTCATCAGCTCCTCCCCAACCGATGGCCTCAAACCATACGTGGAGGATATTTGGGCTCTGCTTTTCAAGCACTGTGAGTGCACAGAGGAAGGGACGCGCAATGTGGTGGCTGAATGCTTGGGGAAGCTGACTTTGGTGAATCCCTCTGAGCTGCTGCCCCGGTTGAAAAAACAGCTGTCATCAGGTAATGGGGAGGGTAATGGTGAGAGTGGGGAAATGCCTCGTTCTGCTGGGAAGTCCTCTTGTAAACTGCTGGTGGGTTCAACAGGGAGCAAAGCCAGCCTGCAGAGGCGGGAAGGGAACAAGAGGGATCTCTGCAAGGGGGATCAGAGGAGCGCTGGGTTGCACAGGGTGCAGAACAGGGACCGCGCTCAGAGGTTGTGCTGGGGCAGGATTTAAACGAGGAGGTTAAGACAAATCCTCTGTTCTGTTACCTCTTAAATGCGGATGTCATGTGACCAAGAGCAGAATATGAACTTCAAAATTACAGCAATGATTTTGTCTCTTGATCTTCCACTGTTTTTTCCTTCCACCTTCATCGCAGGCTCTCCACACGCCCGGAGCACAGTGGTAACTGCAGTCAAATTCACAATTGCAGACCAGCCTCAGCCTATTGATGCTCTCCTGAAAGGCTGCATAGGTAAGCTAGCACAAATAGCAGCGTGCACTGGGAACATGAGATGTGTTAGGTGTCGTTCGCAACTTGGGGGTTTTTCACCCCGATGTGAACTTCATCTACTCCAGTTGGTTTTTATCTGTTTCTCTGCTTTTGGGATTAAAGGGTAACACTGCCATGTGAGTCCTTGTTAAATGCTCTGATACCTTGCTCTTGCCATGTTCCACTGGTGACGGAGTGTTTTAGGGAGCGTAAGTTTCTTCTGCATTTGAACTTATGATTCAAGCATCTCACGACAGGATCTTTTAAAATATAACCTACATTAAAAGGGTCTTTTGTCTAGAGAGCCTGCATCTCAGATCTATTGTATAAAACTGGGCCTGCTGTTTCAGAGAAGTCTGAGCAGACAAGATCTGAGCAAGAAAAAAACAAAACCAACTTCCTTGAGTACCAAAGCTTCTGATTTGACTTTAGGATGAGGTAGCTAGAGTCGTGCTGTTTGTTTTCATGCCCAAATGCACAGAAGTTGTGTTTCTTTAATTTACTGTATGCCAAAGGAAGGGAGGGAAAGCATCTCTAATGTCTCTGTTAGGCTGCGCCCCTAGAGTTATTTTACTACAGGTGCTTTTATAACTAGGCTCCTTGAAATACCTGTGATAGACTTTTAAAATACTTTTAAAACACTGCAGCAGAACTGACTGGTGTGTTCTTATCCCACAGGTGACTTCTTAAAAACTCTTCAGGATCCAGACCTGAACGTTCGACGTGTGGCTTTAGCCATGTTTAATTCTGCTGCTCACAACAAACCTTCTTTAATCCGAGATTTACTGAACGCAGTTCTGCCCAGCCTGTATAACGAAACGAAGGTCAGAAGGGAACTCATTCGGGAGGTATGTCATTAGCTCAGCTTGGCTGCAATACAGCAGCGACCCAGTGCGTGCGGGGCTGCGATGAAGCTGACACCCTGCCTGCTGTTAGGTGACGGCTGTAGTTTTTATCCTTGTTTAAGGTAGAAATGGGGCCATTCAAGCACACGGTGGATGATGGCCTTGACGTGAGGAAAGCTGCTTTTGAATGCATGTATACGCTGCTGGAAAGCTGCCTTGACCGACTGGATATCTACGAGTACCTGAACCACGTGGAGGATGGACTGAAGGATCACTACGACATTCGGGTACATGCTGTGCCTTAACTGCGGGAGGGCGGTGACCTCACTGGTGTTACTCGTTCTTGGGGGGCCTGGCCTTGAATCGAGCTGGTGTGTCACGATAGCAGAGTGCTCCTGCCGTGCCGTTCCCTGTTCTCTGCAGCTGCGGCAGATCTTCAGCTGACATTGTCTAGCTCTGGTTTGACCGTGGTGGCCTTGGAAATGCAGCCCTGGTGTAGCTGGTTTTATAGGACTCATTAAAATAAGTTCTTTCTGCCTTTGAACTTACAATTGTCACTTGCTCAGTGGGGCCAGTGACACTATATTAAAAAAAATTAGCATTGTCATTGTTGATGGCCTCATAGCTTAGTAGGAAGCGCTACCTCCTTTTCATGCTATTACTTGATTTACCTCCGCTTAGAGGTGGGTGCGGCAATGCACAGTCCCTGTGCTGAGCGCCGCCAGTCCTTTGCAGACACACAAGCGCAGGGCACCACGCGCACCTGGGACCAGGGCCCTGCCGGGCCACTGTACGTCAGCTGCCAGCAGGCATTTCTGATACGACCAAAACTCTTACTAAAGCCCCTTGCACAAGTGCAACGCAACCCCCCACCGTGTGGGTACGGCACGGCCCCACAGGGAGAGGATCCACGCTCAAAGCCTGGGGGATTGGAGGTGCAGTCAGACAGTGCCCGTTCTGTCTTTCCTCCTTGGTCTAGATGCTGACTTTCATAATGTTGGCTCGGCTGTCCACGCTCTGTCCCAACGCCGTGCTGCAGCGGCTGGAGCGACTCATCGAGCCACTCCGGGCAACTTGCTCCACAAAGGTAAGATGGGGCCGAGTGTGGCGCGCTGGGGGCGGGCTCTCCCCCAAAGCCACCCGTGTTGTTGGCCGCCTCTGTCACGGCTTCTGAGCAGCCTGCTCCCCTCGCTCCTCCAGTTAGAAAACAATCTGCTTGTCTCTGTCTCTGCTGGCGTCTCCGATTCTTTGTGCCTCCACTCCCGTCTCTCAATGCCAACTAAAACCGGTGCTCTGGATTTGCAGGTAAAAGCTGGTTCTGTGAAACAGGAGTTTGAGAAGCAGGATGAACTGAAGCGATCTGCCATGAGAGCAGTAGCAGCTCTCCTGACCATCCCTGAAGTAGAGAAAAGCCCAGTGATGGCTGAGTTTTCCTCTCAGATCAGATCCAATCCTGAAATGGCATCACTTTTTGAGAGCATTCAGAAAGATTCTGCTTCCCTACCCACCTCAGAGTCGATGGACCTGAGCTAAGCAAGACCTGCCTGTTCACTCTGCCACCTTCCTGCCCTCGCAACGCACTAACCGAACGGAGACGCTACAGGCGGGCCGAGGAGGAACGCCACCGAGCTGGTCTCTACTGCAACAGCCACTCGCAAGTCACTGGGCGCCAACAGGAGAAAATGGCTGGTTCCAGCTGCGCTCGCATCGGACACCTCGCTGAACTGTAACGAGATGCGTCCTGACGCAGGGGAGGGGTTGGAAGATGAGGATTCTAATTTTTCAGCAAGTTTTTAAGGGGCGTACAAAGCAATCAAAAATTTACTGCGGTTCCGTGACAAATAGAAACTACTGCCTGAAATGTTTCCTTACTGCAGTACAAAGAAAAATAGTTTAAAAAAAAAAGTTTTAACCACTGCACATGCACTTTCTACCCCAAATTGCCTGAAGAATGTATTTATATATGGTTTCACTAAATAACATGGCTAAAAACCAGAATTCACCTCTTTAATTAGGGATGAGCACCATAACCATAGGCCCTGGTTTGGAAAGAGACGTTCGTTAGCCCAGCTGCAGGAGCTGCACAGGGGCAGGCCCTTACCCAGACCCCCCGGCCTCCCACTGGGGCGCAGCTCACAAACCCGCACCCCCAGCTTAGCGTCTTTGTGGCGCTGAGGCAATGCAGAGCTCTCTCGCTCAACTTCCATCTTTATGGTTTCAGCTGCAAAATAACTCAACCAAAAGGATTATGCGATTACGTTACAGTATCAAACCTTACACTAAGCTTTTCTTTGCATTTAACAGTGGCTTCTCTGTCCTGCTCTGAGCAGCTCAGGGTTTGGGCTGAGCGACCAGCCCCACAAGCACTGATCAATGCTGAGCTCTGGGCACCGAACAGCAGCAGGTATTTGCAGGGGATTCACTATTTTAATGTCACAGAAGCGGCGAGAGTCACTCGCCAGAGGCGCAGGCAGCCCACGCTCCCCCTTCTGTCACTTGAAAACTTACTCCCTAGTGGCTGTCGTGTCCAACTCCTGCTTTGCACGGGGAAAGAAAGCCTTAAGAGACAGAGAGGATGTAACAGCAAACTAGAGAACAAGGCCACCGTGACACACTTCTTATAGCCATGGAGCTGCAATAAGCTTTCCTTTCTCCTTTTTTTGACAGAGTGGTTGATGTGAAAAATATTTATAGTGCCGTGTGAAAGAACACTCATTCTGTTTGAGTGGTATAAAGAAATAAAACTATACTTGTGAAGCTGTGTGCACTCGAGTTCATTAGCTATCGCAAATGACTGCCATGAGCAAGCGCGCTGCTGCGAGTCCACCCCGGACAGCCGGGCTCACAGCGTGGTGCCACCAGAGCCACGCCGCTGTCCGCAGAACCCCAGCAGCGGGCGGCTGCCCCCCTGCACGCAGGCACCCAGCCAAAGTCTGTCCCCTTGGCCATTCAAAACATCCACCAGAGCTTGGTCTTACACTTTATTAAATACAGCTCAGCTGCAGAAGCCAGTTTATTCATTCTCCTCGCTGCGCAGTCTGGCGTTGGGATTGGTGATCTTGATGGCGAGCTGAGCGGCTCTCTCCACGATTATCTTCCGGTTCTTAGAAGACACGTTATGAGCGATCTCTGCACAGTACGACCTGTGGGAAACAGACCCAGGCGCGCGTCAGGCTCGGCTGCAGCAGCGCTGACAGCAGGCACGGCAAAGCGCTCCAGGGCCGTCCCGCCGGCAGCGTCGGACACAGCGGAGCACAGAAGCGTCACCGCACGACCCCCGCCCCCAAGCCCGACCATTCTGGCCTGCAGCAGGAGCTCCCCTCCAGAGCAGCTCGGCCCTTCCGCGTGCTCTCTTGCGAATACAGAGCCAGTAAGAGGTAGAGGTAGTTTTTAACGGTGCCAATTATTACTCTTACTGCTTCCTACATCCCGCCCCGACAGCGCTGCCTGTTTGTGTCCCGACCCTGTGCCACGAGGGGACAGGCAGCCCCGGCGCAGGCCCTGCGGACTTGCCTGTTGCTCATCATGAGCACTTCCAGCTCTTTGACGTTGTGGACGAGGAACTTTCTGAACCCCGTGGGCAGCATGTGCTTCGTCTTCTTATTGCTGCCGTAGCCAATGTTGGGCATCAGGATCTGACCCTTGAACCGCCTGCGAACTCTGTTATCAATACCCCTCGGCTTGCGCCAGTTACGCTGAGGAAATGCAGAAAATATTTTAAGTTACCAAACGAGATCAGTCTGACAACGCCTGCCTCAAGGTAACAGCTCTAGCTGTTACACAGCTCCGCCGTGCCAGGCTGCTGGCCCACCGCTTCAACCCTGGCCCTTTATGCTTTGATTCACCGTCATCACCACCAACCCTTCAGGCAACTACGTCCCCGAATTCATTTTCTAACCAACTCCCAGTGACTTTTTTACCTTGATCTTGACATAGCGATCGGACTGATGCCGGATGAACTTCTTGGTCCTCTTCTTGACGATTTTGGGCTTCACGAGAGGCCGGAGGGCAGGCATGGTGCCTAGGGCAAGCGGAGCCGGTGAGGGAGGGAGGGAGGGAGAGGGAGGGCCGGGCCCCGGTGAGGGAGGGAGGGAGAGGG
>VZTV01007079.1:0-11551 GCA_013400875.1 Anhinga rufa
GTACGGTACTTAGGACTGTTCAGTAGCAATGGAAAACACTTGTAGTAACAAAAAGCTGTTAATAAACTACTACATATTATGCCAATCACCTTTTTAAACTAACTTTACGGTATCTGCTGTCATATATTTGGAGTTATAAAACTATGCTCAGGGACATTAGCAACATGGGTGTTTGCAGCAACAACACGGTATCTCAGTTTAATATTTAAAAAGTGCTGTTTTGGAGCCAAGACCTATGCAAATAAGTTTGGGGTACGATGAGAAGATGACTAGGCTAAGAACAGTTTTTAAAAATTGCTTCCCTCCTACATCTCTCCATGAAGAACAGGACTACATACAACCTACATATTATGCTCTGACAGGTTAAGACAACATATTTACAGTTGGATCAGGTTAGGAGACTGTTAATCCCCATGGCTCAGCTGAAAAGCAAAACCCCAGTGAGCTCCAGTTACTCAGCTGGAGTTACACTCTGAAGTTCAGCACTTTAGATGTTGAAGTTAATACTTTGCTTTCATTTTTGTTCAGTGCTGGGAATAGCAGGTGGACACCAATTGCTTCTACAGAGCAGTTATTTTTGTATCGAGGGATGGGAAAAGAAGGGAGGAACAATGACAAGACTGAGACAATGCAGTCCACACAACTATAGTTTCAGGCTGAGTACTCTAATCACATTCATGAAGGAAGTAAACACTCAATAAAACTATGGCATATTGTTTTCATCTGACTTTCTACTGTTTGAATAGTTTGGCTGAAGACAGGGAGTATCACCATCACCAGAAGCATGTAGAAACAGGTTAAATATCTGTCAGAGATAATGTACCATGGTTTGTGGCAGAGATCTGACTCCCATTTCTGTCAGGCCCTTGATATCCTGAGAGTCTATGAGGTAGAATTTGAGCCTGGAAAATGTATCATTGATCAATTTATTAATCCACTGGTTATTTAACTTTTGTCATCACCCACAGGTATGGAGGCCTATGTTCAGCCTGCGTGTGCAGACCACAGCTGGGGAGCCTGGGGATTAGTCCGTTAGAGTAACAAGATGAAATGCAAAGTCTATCAAGGGCTAGCTGAGGAGGCAATTCCTCATACACAGACTGTCAAATCTATGTGTTAGCAAAAGATGGGTAGAAATAGCCAAAACCTGTTAAGTGACATGTTGTATCATCACATTTACTGAAGTAGATGTAATGGTAACACAAAACTCCTCCTTTGCAGGGGTATTACTGTACTGACAGAAAGTTCAATTTGCAGAATAGCTTCATCCGCATTAGCAGAAATGTAAAGTGTTGGCAATTGTTCAAGTACTCATTGAGGAAACCTAAGATTTTTATTTCATTTAATTGGCATAACCCTTTTCTGTCATCTTCACTGCACAACAGTGCTTTACAAGAAGAGACTGTTTCAACATAGCTTATAGCTGCTGGAAATCACAATATAACCTGATGCTTGGATCTGCTGTACAACTGAGACTGCTTGCACCAGCTCAGTACTTGAAAGAAAGAAGCATCGGAAAGTATACATGTATTTCAGGAAGTAATATCTAGACATTAGTACTGCTCCAGCAGAATACCAGTTAGCAAGGGGCAAGAGAAGCAATACCTCACTGACAACCCACAGCTAGCCCCTCCTCTGTGTTCTCCTTACTGTGATCGAGTAGTTTATAGCAATCACTCCTTGTTTTGTGTGGGGAGGAGAGCGGCTCCTGCACTTCAGTCCCTCCATAACAATTGGTGTTAGAAAGACTTTAATTTCCCTCCGATCCTGTTGTTTGGCTGGGAAGCCCTGGGGTGAGTCACTGAGCCACCCACTGCAAAACAACAGGAAGAGTCACAAAATCCTTCAAGAATAACAGTGACTGGGAGGTGTCTTCAACCAGGCTAGATTGCTGGTTACTGACAACATTTGCAATTGTATTGGAAATATGCTTCTTTCAGGCAGTATTTTTATTTTACTCCCTCTTCTAAAAGGGATTTTTTTCACAAAATCTTTCAAAGAATAGAGCTGATAAAATACTATTTAGTGAGTTTTTCTACGTTTTGCTAAAAGATTTATTTGATAAAGAATTTTTTAAACGTTTGATCATCTTCAGAGCTGGTGATATATATCCTTTCAGTACATGTTTTGGAGAGTAAATAGCAATATTCGCTGAGGAATTTAACAGAAAATAATGTTTTCTGGTGTTCAGCCAGACCTGATCTGTGCTCAAGCCAGGCCAGATCTGCTCTCTAGCCAAAGTTACAGGGCAGATTCTTCAAAGCCTTCCGGACTGGCCTAACTGTGCTCCCAGTGAAGTCAATTAAAAAACCCCAAACCGACCAATTTCAGTGAGCAGTGTTAGGGCTGATGACTTTGGAAAATTCTGCTCACACCTATTACATACTTATTTTAGTGACAGGTTAACAAATCTGTACTTTGAGTGCATAATGATTATTCATATTAAATTCAGCTGGACATCTTAACATACAAAGTAATACATGCAAGTGTTTATAGAATCAGGCCCTGGAGAAGGAACTGTAGCGTGTGAGTAGGAGTCCTGTATTTCTATTTTCTGCAAAGCTCCTGCATCCTACTCCAGCCTCATATCTCATTCCCATACGTATTAGTATATTGGCCTCACAGAGTGGGACCTACATGGAATAGGAATCATCTTTATTTCCATTGGGCATTAGCCCAATTTATGGGGCAGAAAGGAACCTGCAAGTTAGAAGCAATATCACCAACAACAGGGAGTTTCCATCGCATCAGATCTAGGATAGAGTTAGTTGTGAAATCACTCAACCATTGGCCTCTGACATTCACTGTGCATGAAAACAAGTGAGTATAGGCAGTACTAAATAGCAGGGCATGGAACAAGAAGTACACATCATGTTTGCTTTAAAAGTTAAGACAGATGTGATCTACATGTCAACCAAAGCACCCAATATTGCCCTTCTGCAATTCAGCTGCTCCTTATACAGGAATCAGCTGTCACTTACAACCACACATGACTTTGCTAATGTGACTGGCAGGTATCTGAGTGCCCAACTGTTAGAGTAATGAAAGAGCAACCCATCACACATAGATTTGTCATGGTAACTAACAGAGAAGGCACTTACACTAACGTGGCCAGTTCTCCCAGGTTTGTGCACCTCCCATTACACCATGGAGCTAAAACTTGGCTGAACACTTCTTGCTTTCAGTATTGCGAGACTTAACATTTTGTTTCCCAGTTCTCAACTGTTTTGACATGGCCTCTGTTTCCCTGCAATGAGCATTGCTTCTGCTTGTTTTTTCCCCCCTTTGTTGCATCTTCATACACTCAAATTTCACTTCTGCATTTTGTACCTGCACGGATAACAAGTAACATTTTTCCTTGTTTATACAACAGATAATGCAGTATATACTCAGCTGGAGTGGGTTCCGACTGTATGACTACCTGGCAAATCTACACAACTAAGGTCTCACTAGCCAAGTTATTCTCTTGGAGATCATAAAAACAGGAGAAATAATTGGCCAGGAGAGAAAAATGAAGATAGTGCTCACACTTCTGTAGCTAGCTGATATTTTTTCTCAAGTTACTATAGAAAATTACTTCAGATGTGGAAAAGCTGGGGCTATTTTACTGCTAAAGTCCTCTTTCAGTTTAATGCAGTTATCACCTTTTGCTAAATGCATTTCCTTAGTCACTAAAAGCAGGCAGCCTTCAGCCAATATGCCTGGACTCCTGTAATGTTTAACGATGGGCTGTGGGATGGGTGAGGGCAAAAGTTTTGCAAACGCTATCTATTAACACAAGACATCAAGCGGAGCCTTGGGCTTGCATTTGGAAAAAACTTCACAAAAATATAAATCAGGAATGGGCTAAAACTCAACGCCAGCATGCTTCAAAAGTAGGTGTCTAATGTTAGGCTCCTAAATCCTTTTTAGCCACCAAGATTAGTAGCTTGATCTTTGCTACTGGTAATCACTGAGCAGGTTCTGGGAAAGTAGCTTATTTAGGTACATAAATGTGAGGTTTAGGAGCCTAATTTAGTCTCTCAAGTCTGAAATCTTGGCCATGCATTCCCAACCAAGGACAAATAAGAGCACCAGGATTTTCAGTTACTATTAGAGTTTTACTTCCAGGTCAAACACAAAATCAGAAGGGCTCTAATTTTCTAGTTCCATTTTAGCTGCAAACCCAAATGTCACCGTTACTGTAGTTATTCTGTAGGTGGAAGAGAGGAAGGATGGCAGAGCCCAGAGCACCAGAACAATTCTGGGGCTGCAGCCTTGCTTCCTTTCCTCCCTCCAGCTTCTTGTGAAGTTGTCTCAGGTCTTGCTGCATTTCCCCCAGTTGCTTCCTTCCTTCCCTCTTGTTATCTATGCAAAAGCCACTCTCAGCCTATCTGGCTGCCTAGCCGCCAGTAGGGCTCCACAGGCTCTCACGTAGCTTTCAGCCCATGCAGTGGCACAATTCCCATCTCCTGCAAGACAAGGTACCCCTGAGGCCCCAGGGATCTTGTACAGTCCAGCAGCCAAAAGTACCTGCCTTTTTCTGCTGAAGAAGTGGGTTTGTCTCTGCTATGTAACTGGTAACAGGATGCCCTACAGGGATTTGGAAGAAAATAAAAATAAGCTGTTTTAACTGGCTGCTTTTAAAGAGGCTCTGTTTTCCTTGTCAAGACCCTCTGGAACACAGAAAGCATAATTCCAAGGTACGGCTATGCTTGAAACCAAAACCTAGACTAAATCTTAAGCAGAAGCCAAAGCCAAAGCCAAACCAAAAGCACAAATCAAAACAAAATGTGTAACTCTATTCCTAGAAAGTCCTCTTTTCAAATAAAAATGTAATTACACTCTCATTTTCTCAAGCCTCACCTATACACAAAAGCTGTAACCATTTTACTAACCCCTTTTAGAAGCTGATTTTTATTTTAATTAGGACAGACTTTTTATGTCCTTTTAGGTTATTCTCAGAACACCTTGCACTGATTTGTCTTAATTCATTCCTTACAGACCAGGGCAGTTTTTGTCTCTGGAGTCCTCAGAGTGAACATACAATATATTTTTTTGTCCAGATTTTTTTTAGTGACTATATTTGAATAATTTTATGAACAGTAAGAACCTTTCTGAATTCCTTAATTGAACTTAGTGTAAGACTTCAATGTCTAAAGGAATTCATGTAAGTCACCCTCTGCAAGATTGCAGCATAGACTGTGGGATAATAGTGTTCACTGGTCATAGAGAGGTAGGGAATTAATCCAAAGGGACACTAAAAATACTGTGAGTAAGAAGCTTTCTTGAGGCTGTAGCCATCCTACTCAGTAAGTAGAGCAAGGTCACAAACATATTTGCTGACAGGTCTTAGAAAGGTTACAAAGCAAAGACTAAAAGGCAAATGATGAGAGCTTAAACCCTTAAATATCCCTTAGACAAAAGGAGAAACAATTTTCACAGGAGAGTGGAGCTCCTACTTTGTAGAATGTCTTTGGGTTTGTCTCCTAGAACTGCTGACCCTCTGAAATCCACTGCAGCAGAGCTAGCAGGGCGATCAAGAAAATAAGATGAGGATGACAATGTAAGGCAACATAGATTAAGTTAACAAATGCAGTGCGCTGTTGAGGCTGTATTTTCAAGAGCTCACCCATACACAGTTGATCCACAGACTTGAGTGCACATTTGTGCCCAAGTACAAAGTTAAGAAACTTTGCAGATCAATTTTCAAGGGCTTCCTCTTGGAGCTTCCATTTGGAGCATTGCCATGTATGCAAGACTCATGTTGTGAATTCAGGGATGGCCACATCCTGGCTTTAGTTTCACCATCCTTGTTGGTGAAATAAAGTTAATAAACTGATAAGAACTACTTAGTGGAAGATAACTGCAGTAGCTGAAATGCAAGATGAGCTTGGTCTTCACTAATGTGGCTGATTTAGTGGAGAATAAAGAGCAGTTTAATATTGCAGCAAAGGAAGCTATATGAGCAAACATTATTACAATTGTGAAAACACCCCACCTATGATTTGCTTAAAGCAGAGCCCCACAGTAATTACCAAGGGCTTATGTGTGTTTTCAGTTATTTTGTTAGTGAGAGGCCTAACAAAACCTCTCAAAAGAAAGCAGGAAGGGCTGTGCGCTGATTCTTGGTGATTGATTTCCTTCCTTCCATCCCCAGCTAGATTTTTATTGGATGAGTCTGCATGGCAGTGTGTGTAGCGCTGCGGTCAAGTAATGTCCAACACAAGAGAGACCCACCGGCCCGTTACCCACCTTCCATGGGAGAGCAGTGGCAACACCAGCGCTATCCGCCACAGACACCCCAGTGCCTCCTGGTGAACCGTAGGGCTCTCTGAGAAATACCTCTCATTTTTAGTGGGACTCTGATCCCCCTCCAATGAACCCTGCAGCAGACCAGCATGCCACAACTGTGTGGTCACCAGCCTTGGCCTGCTTTCATGGCCTGACAGGCCTTTCTATTCTGTGCACCTGAGAAAGAAGGTTATGGATTACCAGCTCAGATTACCTACTACAAAACAAGTTGTAAAATAAGAAAATGTAAGTTCTAAATACATATGAAGGTTCTCTTCTGTGGGCTGTCATACAGGATTTCTCCAAGACATCTCTTAGCTGCACTAGTTCAGATGAACTCAGTAAAACCCTCCCACCGAGCCCTGGCTTCCAAAGAGGTTTCCCCTATTCCAGTTAGATCAGAGTTACCTGTTAGGGTGTTACTATATAAAAGTTCATCTTCCAAGCAGCTCTTGAGTCCTCATTTCTCCTTTTTTTTTAAAAAAAATATTTAATTAATCAGTCTAGGGGAACCCAAATGTGTACATGGCTTAAACCAGCTTGTAATGTCTGCAAAGGTATAAATGAAACAGCATTCCAAACTGTCCTGGAAAGGTTCTGCAATAAGCTGATTTCTCCAACTGTACCCCAGTGCCTACTTAAAAAAAAACAAAACAAAACAAACAGGCAAGGTTATGTTCACAACATATTTCATGACCATGAAACACACCAGGATCCTCACGTCTCAGCTGAAGGGTTGCTTGATAGTCCAGCTGTGTGCCTGGAATTGAATTGTGTTTTGACCTGTGTCTTTGGAAGCCTGTGATTATTTATGGGATAATATTAACAAGCAAGATCAAGAACTGTTCAAGGTGGCTGGAATAACTTTTTCAAGCTTCTTGTGCACTAAGCTCTAGCTACCAATATATTTTTATTACTGTTCAGAGTAATATCAGTAATTAGATATATCACTACAGTCAGCCATAGAAAAATCATAGAAATGGTGACCTCCTTTAAAATTTTTGTCTGAAGCAATGACATTGGGGAAGGACTCCCACTGGACTGGGGGTTGCAAGTAGGCTTTGGTTTAGAGGATCCTCTCTCTTTACGGCACTTCCCTGACTTGCCAGTGTGGAAATCCAACTGACTCGAGAAGGAACAGGGAGAAATCCCTGCTGAAAATGCCACCCTTAGTCTTTTTTTTATCTTCAAACAACCCATGTAAGCTCAGTGATACTATTTCAGAAGAAAGTTTTAACATATAAATACTAAAAGCAGCTCCACAGTTTCACTGAATTGCCTTTTCAACCTGTTGTTCCTTTTATATCTTGGCTCTTCTCTTGTAGCAGTTTTCACACAAAACAAACAGGGTAAACATCATTTCTGTGTTACAAAATGAGTGGCATAATTCCTCACTATCTAAAGTCAGTTGGAATTTTCTCAGTAATGTGGAAGGGGGCAAAACCTGGCCTCTAATGGCTGTTAACACTTGCCCTGTTAAGAGCCATGGCAAAACAGTTACTGAGTTTAATGGAAGCTAGAGCTGCCTTTAGGTTCCTACATCCTTTATTTGCATTCCAAGAATGATCCAACTGCCCTTTTAAATTTTCCCTCTCTTGAACAGGATCCCATCACCTGTTCTTGTCCAGACTTCTCCCTGTATCCAGAGTTCCATACATTCCATTTCAGAGTCTGATCACCCAGTTTGCAGTGGCATAATGCCACCCTGTCTAGTAGAAGAACATGGTTCAGCTCTCAGCAAAATCAGTGAAACCATTTCCATTGAGATCCCAGCAATGTGAACCAGACACAGATCCATAACTGTGAGCCTTCCTCCATGGCTCCTCTGCTCTTTAGCCTTGAATTCTAGCAGCCTCTCAGCTGCTCTCTCTGCTTTTTCTTCCAAAGCTTTCAAAACAAAACTGATAAAATTATTTTTCTCTCTGCAGCTCTTCAAGGTTCTTTAGACAGAGAAACCAAACAGTGAATGAAAAAAACCCATTAGACATAATGTTCTGTAAACAGAGGTCTCAGGAGTGATGTTGTGAATAAGATAGGAACTGCTAAGCCAGGATAGGTGAGTGTGCCTCTGGTCATCTGTAATTCTGTGGGTTACAGATCACACCTAACTGTCAAGCATTATTTCCATGTATTTGCCTCCAAATCACGATATGAGATACTGGAATTAGCTATGGACAAGATTTTTTTTTTATGATTGTGGAAGTGAAGGGTAGTTGTAGCCCTGGCCTGAAGAGGAGGGCAGGACACAAGGAAAAATCATATACCCATGGGTTTTACACAGCTGTCACAGGACATTAGAGCCACTGCTAAGATTCACAACTGACTTGTTGTCCATCATAGGTCCAGCATAGCAGCAGGGATTAAGACAATACCACTGGAGTTGTTGAAGGGGATATACAGACCTGACTGCACTCTGTAACTGTTTGTGTCTTTGTATTTTGCAGCTCCTCGCTCCTGGGAAGGAATGCCTTGCTCTATTCTTATTTCAGACTGACACAACTTGAATTAAATTATGTAGTAAAATTTATGTCTGCTCCAATTCCATCACTTAGATATTTCATAGAGAGGAGAAAATTGGTTACTTGTTCTTCTAAACAGAGTGAGGAGCTGCTCACTTATTTAAGTTGGCTGCTTGATATCACCCTCCCAAAAACTTGTTCAAGGTACCAGTAGCAACACTGTCTATCCCTACAGGTGAAAGTCCTGAGTCACACTTCAGTTCTCATTTCTAAATCCCACTGACTTCCCTCACTGCAAGTGGCTCAGGATGTGATATCACATGTATAGGTGGTGTGCATCATTATTGTGTTAATGTATATGTTAATAACTTTTTAAGTAAACCAATGTTTCACTACAAAATACCATAATTTTTCAGTTTCAAAGGCAATTTTTTAGTTAAAATAGTGGTCAAACTGCATTCTTTCTTTTTTCTTTTCTTGTTGCAACCCTTCCATTCTGAAATCGGAGATGCCAAGCTTTATCCTGAAGGAATTTTCCTAGCAGAATTGTGTCCCAAATGCTAATAGTATTAGTATCACCCAAGCTGGATAATTGGCAATCCCAAAAGAACTGGTAGGATCTCTTGCCAATATATTATTAGCTCAGGGCTACATAATGGCCAGTACTAATTGATTTTCTTTCTTTCCAGTCATACAAGTATAAATCATAGTTAATTATTCTCTCAAGTAATTTCTAGGATAGTAAGTGTCTATAGTAAGCATGCTGCCACCACAAGTAATACCTTTGATATGCTTTCTTCCTAGGACAGACAGAAAAACATCATTCTTCATCCTGCCATTAAGCACAGACTGGAGATTTAAAATGTGATGGCAAAGCTCAGACTGCAGGGGTACATGATGTATAGTAGAAGGGACTGCATATACGTGAGTTCCATTAAAATAAAAAAAAAAAAAAGCAGACACTATTAAAATGTAATGATCAAAATGCAGCCTCCCTGGCTCCCACTGCACTCAACTACACTTAACAAGTCACACAACACTATAATAGCTACCCTCGCAAGTCTTTGTATAGAAAGTGTGGCAAAACTGAGTTGTGGAGTTCCAGGACTTTTAAAGCCAGTTAATTGGACCTTTAAAATGTATTAAATGTCTATTGAAATGCAGGCAATAATAGCCCCCAAAGGAGAAGGGCTTTAATATCTTTATATATATAAGTGTATCTATGTATTAAGTATATAATAGAAGCATTGCTAAATAAACATATTAAATAAGCACAGAAGGAAAACCACTTTTTAGAGAAACATAAATGAGTATGGGAAAGCAAGAGCAACATGGGTGAGTGCTGATGTAAATTTACAGCAGATTATTTTGCACAAAGACTTTAAAAAGTAAAAGGTCAAAGCTTTTTGTTTAAAGAACATTCTGCAACATCCCCAAATAGGATATAAACAACAGCCACAATGAAAGACTCTAACTCCTCAAATAAATAAATGATGTTAATTAACAATTGTAAGAGACCAATAGAAACTGAAATAACATCCCAGATCTTTTAGACCAGTTGAATTGTGCTGGGTGTGTATCACAGTGGGAAAAGCAAGCAAATCTGGCTCTAACCCAGTTTGCTTCTCTCAGAGATGGCTGGTAGTAGCTAGAGTGATTCTGACATTACTGCACCGTGCTGAACACCCGCTGCCCTCCCAGGCCAGAACAGCAGTGAGAAACCATCTGGATATAAGAACAGCTTCTTTCTCTTCACCAGATGCCAACACAGGACTCCATGGCTCTTAAAGCCAGGATTGGGTTCATTTGTATCAATGAACCGAAGGCATCCTACAGCATCCATGTGGGTGTAATCACTACTCTGCATATAATGTTTCTCTATACTAACCTCCTTCCGTATTTAAATGGAAGTGGTTATGGCAGTTGAGGCAGGTGGACAAAAGCCTGAATAAATCTGGAATACATAGTCTCAGATTAGACATATGTTCAGCAAAGGTGTTATTTGTATAACTAAAGAGGTGTATGACCTTCAACAGCCTATTTCTTTCTCATTCTTTACTCAGGCAAAACTAGTGAGAGTCTGACCCAGGGCAAGAACTGAGCTGAGTGTTCAGTAAGTTAAACATTTCTTTGCTTCAGGTAGTGTTCATTTTAAGAGATATGTTACATCAAATGTATATTAATTTTGTATTAATAATATACTATACTGTATACACATACACTCACATACATATGTAAAAATTGCAAGCCATTTCATCACAGTTCATAGGGAGAAAAGCCAGAAAGACAGCCATTACTACTGCGTAAAGCAATGTGCAGCTGCAGCTGTTTCCATGAAATCAGAGCCTTTTATAAAAACCACAGAATCACAGAATGGTAGGGGTTGGAGGGGACCTCTGGAGATCATCTTGTCCAACCCCCCTGCGTGAGCAGGCACACCTAGAGCAGGGGGCACAGGACCGCGTCCAGGCGGGGTTTGAATGTCTCGAGGGAAGGAGACTCCACAACCTCTCTGGGCAGCCTGTGCCACTGCTCTGGCACCCTCACAGGAAAGGAGTTTTTCCTCATATTTAAGTGGAACCTCCTGTGTTCCAACTTGTGCCCACTGCCCCTTGTCCTGTCATTGGGCACCATTGAAAAGAGTCTGGCCCCATTCTCTTGACACCCACCCTTCAGATACTTATAAGTGTCGATAAGATCCCCCTTCAGTCTTCTCTTCTCCAGGCTGAACAAACCCAGGTCTCTCAGCCTTTCCTCATAAGGGAGATGCTCCAGTCCCTTGATCATCCTTGTGGCTCTCCGCTGGACTTGCTCCAGCA
>VZTV01007080.1:0-40731 GCA_013400875.1 Anhinga rufa
TTTTTTTTTTTTTAATGGCTATCAGTTTATGGAGAGATTTTAAAAGGTAAGTAATGCATGTGACTAGTTTATTGTGTGAACTCCCCAAACTTTTAAAAAGTGCACCCTGCCTCCTCCCTCTCCTCTTCCCCTGCTCTTCGGCTACTGGTGTCTGCCTTCCCCAGGCTCAGTGCAATCATGGCTTGACAGGCTCCTTCTTCTTACAAGATAGAGCCCCAAACCCCTGCTACCTCTGTGGGATTTAGGGAAGGAGGACGTATGGAAGAATCTCTCCTGGCTTTCATCTCCCAGGCAACATCCTCCATCTCCTTCCCCTTTCAAACCCATTGCTACTCTTTTGGCAGCAGCCACCAAGGAGCTCCTGCTGGGAGCCCTTTTCTTTGTGTTTAAGGTACACAAATGAAAAAATGGAGCCCAGTAGTCAGCAGGATGGGTTAGTGCCATACATCAAAGCTTCCTAGAGTGTAATTAGCAGAGCAAGGGGAGCTCCTCAGGTGTGCTTTTCCTAAGCAGGCTCCTCAGCACTCACCCACACCTACCCCAATGGCAGGAACTCACATGAGGACATTTGTACACAAGTATGTTCACGGTCTATAGTTTACCTACTGGTGCTGAGTCAGAATATATTAGAGTGAAAAGATTTACCTGCAAACACCTTTGCATGTCAAGAAGACTTTGCCTTTGTATTTTGGAAAACACCACAGCTGCTGCTGCCCTACTTGTGGCCTTGCTCTCAGACCTTTCTTTCAATCTGCAAACCCTTACATTTTTTCCCCAGCAGTACAGACTCCAGCACAGCAAATTTAAGGCTGCTGACAACAGACTTGTTTTTCTTAGTTACCCTTCTTGGGCCTCTCAGATGTGGCCTGTGACCTCCTGGGGCGCAAAGCTACGTCAGGACCTGCAGCACCAGACTGCACATCCCAGAGCAGCAAGGTCCTTCTCCATCAAAAGTTTAGAAGGATGGTTGTCAAATGCAACAGTTGAATTGGTTAGACTCATTGAGAAACTAAATTTACTTCCTCAAAGTTTGCATTGCAAGTGTGCCCTGAGCTTCTCCCAGGGCATCCAGATGGAGATAAGATTTTTTTTCTGAAGGTTGAATAAGCACAATTTCAAGTCTGTAAAGAAAACAACAGCCGACAGGAAAGAAAAAAAAGTGTGGGAAGCAATATTTTCTTTTTAAATGTTTGAAGCGTGAATGTGCTCTATTAAGGGGAGACTGTCAAAAATACAGAGAGGGATTTGGTGCCTAAATACCACTGGTGCTAGCTTATTGAAATTCTCCTACATTTTCCTATGTACTTCTGTTCTTGGCTAAAATACAGTCCAACCCATCAGGCAGCAGGGAGAGAAGGGTGTTCCTCCTGCCCCTCCTGAGACCTGCTGGACAGTTGGCATGGAAACTCCTGCTCTCTCTTTCTTTGGCATATGCTATACCCAGCACCCCTGCAGATTGGAGGGAGCTTTCTGGTGGCAACCTGCACTGGGGCTCAGCCTGAGCTTCCAGTACAGGTAGCCCTGTCTCAGGGCAGAAGGCACTACCCGCTCCTCCGAGGTGCCTTCCAGGCCTGTGTTTATGTCATTCTTTTGAACATGGCTGTAGAAAGACAGGAAAATACTTCATTTCAGACAAGTTAATGAACTCTCATTTTCAGCCCTTAGTCCTTTAAATAGCAGAACAGGAAATATGAGTAACTTGCAACATCTGACAGAAAAGGAAAGTAGCTGCTTCGTTCTTTTATGGCCTGTTACCCTATCGAACAATGACGTGAGAATGTGTCGGGACAAACCTGATGAGGTGCTCTCTGCCGTGAGGTGCCTATTAGGCTGTTTGTTTTTCCCCTCTTTAAAGGTGTCATTTGCCTTACGATGGATCCTGAAAATACCCAAGGTAACCACATGCCCAGCACTGGCCGAGAACCCTGAGTAGTGAATTGTTATTGCAAGGTCTGAGAAACCATTTGACATCTGGAAATTATCCACTTTACAAACATATTCTTTATAAAGAAGTAATGATCTCCAGGTTTTAGGAGGGATTTCCAATATACCACAGGGGAAAAAAGTCTTTTGCAAAAACAGAGCGATTAAGGATTTTAGCTTACACTAGCAACCCTGGCGTGAAGCACCTGGCTGGGTACTTGGTGCTAAGACTGCTGACGGCTGTGTCACCGTATCCTCCTGTGCTCAGGAGACTGGTGATGTGTGGTACCCACATTCAGCTAGCAGAACAGATGGACCCCAATATCTTCTTGGCTGTACTTGCTTTACCAATTCAAATCCAGAATGTTCTCTTTGCAATTACCCAGGATAGATATAATTTATTGCTGTTCAGTACACGGGTAGACTCTTTTATACCGCTCTCCTTTTTCATAGTTTAATTGTTTCCAGCCTTCCTTACTGGAATTGAACTAAATATATATCTAGTATGGAAAAAAAAAATGTGAAAAGAGGTGTTTCAGACATATGTGGGAAGATGCAACTAAAAGCCTGCTTTAAAGTGCTTCCAGGTCTCAATCTTAGCTTGAATGAAGTTTTGAGAAGATCTGACATAATTTTGCAGTATACTTAGGGGAAGACGGGAGAAATAAGAGTCATCATTCATAGCAAAGTCAATGCAGAGGACGCTACAATTTTGTGTTAACTCTTCATTTCAGCCACTGAGGAGCGTGTATTGATTGAATGGTGCATTGCTGTGCTGGAGGCTCAGAGCACATAGATTTCCCAAGGTATACACAGAAATCAAAAGGAAACTGGGCATTGTATGTTAATGAGCAGCCAATTACACTGCAAAGAATGTTTTGAAGCTGCTTATCTTCCACTTGTAAACAAGATGCCTCACTGATTCAAAGCACATAAAAAAATACCGCAACAGTTTTTATCTCTAAAGTGTTGGAACCAGAGCTGTGCCAGCTCTGAGCTAAAACCTATAATCTAAAAATTAAACCAGATATTGCAGTGTGTATTAGGATTCAGGAAAGGCTTATCACAGAATCCCAGAATGGCAGGGGTTGGAAGGGACCTCCAGCGATCATCTTGTCCAACCCCGCTGCGTGAGCAGGCACACCCAGAGCAGGGGGCACAGGACCACGTCCAGGCGGGGTTTGAATGTCTCCAGGGAAGGAGACTCCACAGCCTCTCTGGGCAGCCTGTGCCACTGCTCTGGCACCCTCACAGGAAAGAAGTTTTTCCTCGTATTCAGGTGGAACTTCCTGTGTTCCAGCTTGTGCCCATTGCCCCATGTCCTGTCATCGGGCACCACTGAGTATAGTCCAGTCCCATCCTCCTGACACACGCCCTTCAGATATTTATAAACATTTATAAGATCCCCCCTCAGTCTTCTCTTCTCCAGGCTGAACAAACCCAGGTCTCTCAGCCTTTCCTTGTAAGGGAGATAAATTTCTTATATTATATTTCTTTACAGCTAATAAGACTAATAATAACTCTTAGTACAATAAAGTTTTTGTTTTTAAAAGATGCACACCCTCCTACTTGAGCATGCAGATCAATCTCTTCCTGCAAGTCACGGTAACTGAGACTGAATGAGACCGTAATACACTGTGGTAAGCATTATTTTGGATAACTGGCCCCAGGATATAATCTCTTCCTAAACTCATCTGCACGCACAAGATTGTACCATGATTACATCAGTGTGAATGGTCTTCCCAGGAAGGGCCAGGCAGCTATCGCAGTCTGCTGTAGCAATTTGTACACTTCTCCTTACAAGCATCCTGAGCAGCCCGCTCTGCCTAGATAAGGAGTTTGATGCTAAATTCAACCTTCCTGTCTCTGGTGGCTGCTTCCCCCTTCCTGTGAATGCTGTTTACATCAGGGTGGAGGTCAGGACACGGTATTCCCAGCACAGTCAGATTGCTGACTATTCCAAAGCTTCTTTGCATTAGCTGAAAGATGTACGTTCACTGTATTTAGTCACCACCACATACATTGTCTTGGAGTAAGGCCATATTGCTTGCCTTCAAATAGAGATTGAAAAATTCTATGGCTGCTTTAGAAATATCGTACCACCATTCAAAAGCTAGTTAACATTTTTTCCCCCCTCTGTAGGCAACCACTTTTTAAATAGATGTATTTAAGGTACTTGGAGCTAGAATATTGTGTTTTTGTTTGACCAGTATGAAAATGTTTTCCTCCTCTCTGCCTCCCAGTTCTTTAGTATAAGCTGTGAGGCTGTAAGGGTTTCAGTTTCACTAAACTCTCATGAAAAATTTCAAGTCCATTTGCTTGTATTTGAATAACCACTAAGAGGATTTTAGCAGCCCTGAATATCTTAGCTCTTTTATCTGATTATAATATCTAAATAAAATATCTGAATATCTTAGCTCTTGTCTCTAAAACCTATCACCAGGAAACCCTTCTCACAAATTTTAGAGGAAAAAGCCCCAAACCCAAATGAACCACACTCAGCTCCTGTGTTCCACAGCATCCCATGTGGAAGCAAGGAGGTGGCCTGTGAGGGTGAAGTCCCTCCTGCACTTTGCTTCCCCATGCAGCTCAGGTTCCTGGGATGCAAGTGACTGAAGGGCAGTGGATGGGGGGGTGAATTCACCCCCATCTTCTGGGCCAGCCCCTGGAACTGCGATCTTAAAAGCCTCCAAGAAAGGACACCTCCCATACGAATTTTTGTCCTTGCCATTGGCAAATTGTGGACATTTGAACTTCTCCCTACAGCATGCTATTTTTGTTTCCTTCACTTAGGTGTGTCTTCTTGAGTTTAGAAGCCAACGAAAAACAATAGCTTATTTCTTGCCTGAAAAAAATGTTTTCACAAAACTTTTCTGTATGCAACCTCTCTCAGTGTGCTACTCAGCCTTGCTTACTCCTATTTTTTCTACTAAAACTTTTTGTTCAAGTATTTCTCCTGTTACAGGGAAGGAAGTAAGTAAAAAATGAAGTGTTACAGAGATCACTCACCTATGGTGTAACTAGGCTAAATTTGGATGATACTCCCTATTTTACCAGTAAAATAAACGAACTCCAGTTTCATGGTTTAGATATGTTTGTGCTTCTGGTTAAAAGCACCTCATCACTTCTACAGGAATAGACACAACTTCATCGGTTATTGGAGAACACATTTACTTCCATCCACTATAAATTTGCTTTGTACATTCACACTTACTGGATTCCCAAAGAACGAGAAGAGAGTTCAGACTGAAGGAACCACCCTGTGTGTGCATGTGCGGTCATGGGGGCAGGGTGTTTGCAAACATGCATCTGGCACAACCTTTTAAAATTCATTTTCCCCCAAAACCTTAGCCAGGGCTCATGGCCGATGAACTGCAGGATGCAGGCCTTTGGATGAGTCTCACTGCCATCACTCAGACTGCTCTGCGGCATCTCCGGTCTTCTGCCCGACTTTCTGACAGAGGAACAATTTTTTGGTATTTCTAAATCTTGGCCTTTTACAATTTTCTTTTTAACATCTGCCATCTTGTCACACCTTCAGTGATGTGCTATATCTATTTTGTATTGGACATGATGAGACCCTAAAGTATACAACCTCTATGCACCAAAACTGCTTAACAATATATTCAGGGAAAATTAATTTGGGCAGGGTGAAAGGTAAAGCCCGAAGGCAATTTAGTTCTTCCACTGATGTTGTTAGAGGATAAACATGCATACACTTACGTGTGTGTATATATATAAATATATATATACACACACACACATACACACACCCTTTTTATGCTTCTTTAGCTGACAGCTAAAAAAGTTAATCTGCTTCAGATTGGTCAAGGACCACTTCAGGACCATTTGGATGAAGCTACACAAAAACCAGTGGAGTTGCCACAGATCTGGCTGTCCCACTTAAAATTAGAAAACAAATGTAAGAAGCCTCGGTCAGTTGAATGTAAACCTTCACTATTCCAGAAAAAAAAGAAGCCTGAGCTTGTAGTAGTGAAGCAGAAGCCTGAACTGTAACACTCAGTGGTGTTGCTCTGCCCTCTGCAGACTAGATCATATAATCACATTTTACCCCAAATTACCTACTTTCAAAGCACATCTAATGCAACAGAATAAAAGTTGTCGATGTGAATTAAACAAACGTGGCTGCTACCTTCTAACAGCGCACTGGGCACTGCAAGTCCTAAGGAAGGTAAGTCAGGAGCACTCCAGAGGCAGTGGGTGTTTTCTGTGTGCCCTCACCGAGTCCACGCTGGCCACTAAGTTTGGGCTGTAATTACTGCCTGAACAGCACCAACGCCTGGAGGCCAAATTCACAACGGAATGTAAGAAATATTTATGTCTGTGACTCTAATGTATGCCACGCAGCATTTCTTCATGATGGAGAAACAAGATTTTTTCCAACTCCCATTTGTAGGGCAACTTCTTCCATGCCGCTAAGAAGAAGATTCTGGGACAGCAAATGCTGCAATTCCTTGATCGATCTCCCTCTTTTAAGTGACCAGTATGAAGCTTGTGATAACCTGCCTTGACTGATTCGCAAAGGTACCAGCAGCCCACTCTGCAAGAAGTTCAGCCACAGCAGCTGGCTCCACCTTTTATTCAAGGTAAACATCCAAGCAACGTGGTAAACACATCCACCTCTCTGAGCTCTATAATTTAATGTGCTCTCCTCATGTTATCTGATAAAGAACGTTACAGCTCGTTTACTTCTCAGTTATTTGCTACGTCCCCACTGATGTGAGAAAACATCCAAGTACTTAACTGTTCCTCAGGAGCCAGACAAGGGTTTTGTATTAAGGGCATTTCATAACCCTTCTGACAGAGAAAACATGGTCTGACACCATCTTCACAAGGCTTCTCTTGGATAGGAACCACACAAGAGAATTTACACAACACACAGTTCAGATTTGTTCCAACTTTTCATTTTATTGAAGTGTCGACATTTGAAAAACACTTTTCCTCGAAGCACATATGCCATGTCCCAGGCAGGATATGCGGCCCTCGCAAACTAGCAGCACCTGACACTCCTTTACTCCATCCCCTTCCTGTCTGTGGTTACTGGGTGTCACACAACAGACAAAACTGTTGTGCAAAGAAAGCCTGGCAGCTCTTTTTTGAGAAAAAGGAAAATTTGCCTAGGCAACTCTCAGCACAGTCCCTGCCCTATTGTGTGACTACCACACGTGCTGGTTACACGACCCAAAGACTCACATGTCAGGAAACAAGAGAAGCGAGCAGTCTTTCAACAAGTGGCAGCTTCCAGTGCCTAGCATTTGCAGAATACCTTCAGTACAAAACTGAAATGGGTGTTCAGAAAAACAAAACCTTTACACAATTCTATGCAGTGCAGAGCTTGCAATATGTAATGCTATTATGCTTCTGTAAGTTAAATTTTATGGCAGGGCAAGATCCTTAATAATTACTCCTCTGAGCTATATTCAGCATCTGCGTTGGACACCCTCCACAGTTTGCAGGTAGAACAAGTGAGATATAGTTAAAACAGCACATTAAAATTTGATAAAGAGAAGCTCTCACGATATACTAGGTACCTCAGAATTGGATTCCTATCCAGGAGTACTGCAAGAACACAGATTTAGAAAAGCTGGTACGACATTAAAGCACTGACTACATTTCCAAGTGAATGCTTCTGCGTGGATTCTCATTCTGTCATCCTTCATTGCTTTTGTTTTGTTGAGGGATCTGCTACAGACTAATGCTGCAGGGTAGAAAATTTCAAAGCACATCACCCAAGCAAAATGAAAGTCTCAAGTTTTCACCTTCCCATTTCACAAACAGAAATGGTATTATTTCTCCCAAAGCAAAAAAACTGGAGGAAAACAATGGTCACATTTATACTTAGCAAAACTGTTCTCCAGTACTTCCCTTTGACAACAGCTGAATGGCATTCTTAAACAAAATTCTTTACATAATCCCTGCTATCTCAGATAACTGACACCGAAATATCACTTAGGGTCTGGGCTACATCTCGAAAACCTTGTGCAATCTTACATACCTTCATCAAATGAACATTCATGCTCTAATTTTACCTTTCTTTACATTTTTTTCATTTGAGGACTTTGGAGTGGTTTGTAATGTAACTGAAGAAAGCAAAGGAAGGGAAATCAAATACTTAATACCATTCCTCTTTCCAACAAAATAATTATATTTAATGACATAGTCACTATTCTCAGATCTAGAAATATGCTAAATTCGGTAATAAAAACCAATACAATAAGCACTATTTCTGCACATGTTTAAAATTCACTTGGACAAAGAGCTGTCATATCCCACCATTCTGACCAAGGCCAGAAACAAATAACTACACTTGAATAAACATGATGATTTCATGGAAGTGCACAGGTTTCCGCTTACCAATTACGATTATCTTCTAATATTTTCAGTGCTTGGAGTGCAGTCATAGAATCATAGAATGCTAGAATGGTTTGGGTTGGAAGGGACCTTTAGAGGTCATCTAGTCCAACCCCCTGCAGTGAGCAGGGACATCTTCAACTAGACCCGGTTGCTCAGAGCCCCGTCCAACCTGACCTTGAGTGTTTCTAGGGATGGGGCATCCACCACCTCTCTGGGCAACCTGTGCCAGTGTTTCACCACCCTCATTGTAAAAAATTTCTTCCTTATATCCAGTCTAAATCTACCCTCCTTTAGTTTAAAACCGTTACCCCTTGTCCTGTCACAACAGGCCCTGCTAAATAGATTGTCCCCATCTTTCCTATAGTCCCCCTTTAAGTACTGGAAGGCCGCAATAAGGTCTCCCCACAGCCTTCTCTTCTCCAGGCTGAACAACCCCAGCACTCTCAGCCTGTCTTCACAGGAGAGGTGCTCCATCCCCCTGATCACCCTCGTGGCCTCCTCTGGACCCACTCCAACAGGTCCATGTCCTTTCTGTGTTGGGGGCTCCAGAGCTGGATGCAGCACTCCAGGTGGGGTCTCACCAGAGCAGAGCAGAGGGGCAGAATCACCTCCCTCGCCCTGCTGGCCACGCTGCTTTTGATGCAGCCCAGGATACGGTTGGCTTTCTGGGCTGCGAGTGCACATTGTTGGCTCATGCCCAGCTTTTCGCTCACCAGTACCCCCAAGTCCTTCTCTGCAGGGCTGCTCTCAATCTCTTCATCCCCCAGCCTGTATTGATACCGGGGGTTGCCCCGACCCAGGTGCAGGACCTTGCACTTGGCCTTGTTGAACCTCATGAGGCAGTCTTAATGGTGTTAGTGATACAATAGCCTGACAACAATCTCTATCCAGAAAAAGAACTGTTTCTACAACTCTCTAGGCTAACAAGACTGAGGGATGAGGTGACCAAGGAGAAATGCTGACTAATGTTGTCAATAGATACTGGTGTTAATCCTTTTTACTTCTTTTACACTTTGTCCTTTTGTCTCAATTCCTTCCTAGCCTCCACTTTTCAAGTGCTGCAGGCTGTCCTCTTGTCATAAAAATCACTAGAACGGATGTCTTGAACTTTTGTTTCTGCACGATTTGCTCCCCACACTTGGTAGTGCAAACTGTTCCAGAGGGGGGTGGCTATTTCTGTCAGTTTGTTTAAAGCAGGGTACAGGAGGCATGTTCCTTTTCCAAGTCATGTAAGACTTGGTCTCATGAGCTGAGACGGGTGTCAGGATTTTCCCCATTTCCTGCTCACGAGTTGCATACCTAACTTGTTCCCTACATTGTGGCACAAGTTCCAGTGCAAATCCAGGCCAAAAAAGCATCCTGTGGGGCTACGTGGTCATCAGTTTCAAACGGCCTTGGACCAGGCAAGCCAAGGCAACTCATCTCTTTCTGAAATGCATTCTTCTTCTTCAGGAAGAATGGAAAGTAGGTTTATTCTTCTCTAAAGCTTGTTAATACATTACATACTACTGCTGGTTTCTTCTTCTTACCATTAGCACTAACATTCTCTGGGAATGGAAATCGCTCAGGCCCACCTGAAGAAAACCCAGGAACTCTTACTGCTTGCAGTCCACACAGGGGCTATCTCTTCACAAAGGACAGAAAGGCAAGCAGACCTCTTCCAGTAGCTGACTGAGCATTAATCAACTGGTCTCTGCATCTCACTGTCTCCTGAACCTGCATTTTTTTACTCTAGTGGGTGAAACTTCAGCCTGAAACACCAACTGCATTGAAAATACATGACCCTAAATATGTCTGTACCATTATGCCAAGTAGTACCTCTCCAAAGCCAACTCACCTCTGAACCTCCTTGCAAGGCCATATGTGGCACGGAGCATGCACTCTAGAGCACTGAAGCACTGCGTGCTGAGTGCTGTTGGGCCTCCCAGGAACACAGCTGGTCCTCTGCAGGTTCTAAAAAACCACTCACAGAGGGGGAAGGTGAGCAGGACGCAGAGTACATTATGCCTCTGGTCACTACCAGGATCCACTCTTTCAGAGGGGTACAGACAAAGCGACAGATTCGAGAGATGACCTCTATAAAAAGATCATACAATTGTTTTGGAAAAGCTCAGAAAAAGAACAGATTGACAATGTACAGATTAGGGCTGTGAGCAAAACTTCACAAAAAAAGAAATGGTTCTGTATAGCTAGAATTGCACAAAGTAAGTAATTTTGAATTTATCTGTACACTATCACATACTGCATAACAAAAATACTGACAGACTTCCCATTTTGAGACACTTTTCAATGTAGTAATTGCCAGGACTAGTAATCCTTTCCTTCCTCTCTGCCCGCCCAAAACCCAAATCCATCTCCTGTGTTATTTATACATCATAAAAAGAGAGCGCTCATAAACTATAGTGACATTAACTGTAATCAAGACAATTCACCAAGTAATGTGATACTGGAAGTAGTTTTACAATGTTACTGGGGGAAGGGAGTGTGCTGAAAGAGGACAGTTACAGTTTCTGAATATGTAGTATTTTGAAGTGAAGCTGAAGTGAAATCTAAGTGAAACTGAAAAAAATCCAAATTTGAATGTCAGTGGGGATATATGTTTTCTCACTCTTAAAAGCCTGAGACTTACTTCCCCCTGAAAATATTGATAGAAGAGTCATATACTCTTCAGAATCTCTTTAAAATTGCACAATATTTAATAATTGCACAATAACTTGTTCACCTCTTGCAGTGAAGGCTGAAGGGAAGTCCAAGAAATTCACTGTGGTAAAAGTCTTTAGTCAGCAAAAAGTGCTCTGAAGAAAGCAGTAGGAACTGGAAGGAAATTTCCAGCACCTGCAGTTTTTGGCTACTGGTGGGTAAAAGAAAGTAAAAGTTTTGGGGTGTGCTGAAACCTTCGAGGTGAGAGCTGATCTCGCAGTAATTTTTTAAGAGATCTACAACCACTTGCTCATTAACAGCTATGAGCAAAGCAGAACAGCAGTATTAACTTCTGTGCAGAAATTCATATGCTGTGTGTCATGGCTGCATCCCAACCCACCATTTTGAGTCCAAGACTTTGCAGACATGTGAAATAAGGCTCTCTGCTAGATATGAGGAACAGTCTCAAGTTGCTTTGCCCCATGCCTGATCTGTCGATTTTCTCTTCCTTTCTTTAACACTACTGAGTGTAAGCTTTAACCTCATTTAGCTTCCAGAAAGCCGCCAAACTGGTTGTTTCTTCTAATAGTTCAACTCCCCATATTGCTTGCAAGACAGTTAAACTGAAAAAAAAGTTTTCAGGCTGAAGTCTGGGTGTTATAATCCATTTCTAGATCAAAGTATTCAGGTTTCCATCTGTTCTCAGAAAACTGCGTAGGAAACAAATTGAGTTTATGACCTGTTTCCACACAAGTAGGTACCACACACAAGAGGACATCATTCTGCATGTTTACCACAAACCCACCGAAGCTGCTGGTCTGTTTGGAGGTCAGTTAGTTCATCAATGGATCTCCAGCTGCACTGACAAGCATATGCTCGTGCTCCTTTCTTCTTTATCATCTTCGCTCTTAGTTTACTGAGCTCCGGCATGTTATTCCTGCCAATCAGGTGAATTCAGTTTAGGATCATGAGGCCATTTCAATTCAGATAGGCTCTTAAGAACATTTCTGAGTACCACTGTTATGAATTAATTTAGGGGTATGTTTAAATTCTGTTTTGAACACAATCCTTTCCTGAGAGCAGTCTCAGTGCTTAGCTGTGTATTCTCAGATCAACTGGAGACTGATGTTTTTGTAATCAATGATCTCTGTTGGGTGGAGACCCCATGTCAGCCTCCAGAGAAAGAGTTGGGAAGAAAACCAGGTAGAGTTAATTCTTATGTTAAGAAATTATCAAAAAATGTATTTATCTCATCAAACTTACTGTAAAAATCCCTATGCAGAATAGGAACAACTACAGAGTTAAGCTTTTCATCGGGAACTGTTACACAGGACAGTTGTTAAAGTGACTGAAATGAAATAGCCATCAGAGAGAAGAATGTACATCAAACCACAAATAACTCCTGTGCAAGCACCAACCACAACAAATGAAAAATCAGCATGGCTATTACAAAACCAAGTTGTTTCAAAAAACAAGTGAAAATTTAGCATTTTAACTATCCCTGCTCTCATGAGCTCTTTCTGGCCATCAATTACTGGCCACTGAATTGCTCAAAATAAACATTAACAAGCCCAGCTAAATAAAAAAACTCCAAAACAAACATCAAAGGATGAATGTTTAAAAAAAGAGGTCAGACACCTATTTGTAGAAGGCAAATGTTGAATCTTCAAGTGTGCTTTTTACAATACAGGTTAGTCAAAATAAATAGCTAAATATCTTGCTAAAGATTACCATTTTTGATCAATGTTACAAGTATCTGATACTAATGCCTTTCAAGTATTTTTTTAAATTTAATTAATTTTAAGATATCAGAAGAAGAATAATTTAGACTTTGAGCAAATACAAGAATCATATCATGTTAACTTTTCCAGTCACCAAATTAATCTCAGGAGACTAGTGCAGCACTGTATTTTTAAGGCTGCTTTAAATAATGGGAAAATCAGATTTTCATTCAAAGAGAAATAAAAATTTTGAAACTGGGAGGAAAATGCAGGAAAAACCTAACCTGTAATACAAGAAAAATAATGGAAAAGGAGATGATGTATCCATGACTGTTCTACTCCAGCTGCCACACCCCCCGGTGGCCAAGCACATACTCTGATCACATTCACTACCTCTGTCAGTCAACAGGCACATACAGAGTTTACTAAAATAAGAGGAATTCAAATTCGATGTCTGTATTAGGAGCATGTCTACTACACTACCCTTCCCCAAGTCTTGGCATTAGATACAGTTTTAGAGAAACTGGAAATAAGAACTCCTTAATTTTAAGTCTTAAAAAAAATATTGAAATAATTAAAGTCAAAGACATCACAATATAACAAGAAAACAAAAATCCCTCCCCTCCATTTAATCACACCTTGCTTCAAAAAGAAGTCTGTTAAGAAATCAAACTTTGATTTTCACTGAATGTGACAGCATAATACTTGATACTGGAAAAAAGAAAATCTGATTTGAAACATTCACAGTCTATATGACTGAAGGAATGGTGAGAAGTACATGCTGAACAGTCTGTATTTATTTTGTAGGTATCCTACAATGGCACACAAGAGGCCAACCCATCACACAGATTATCTGCTTATTTCAGCAGTAAGGTTGCCTTTTGATCCATGGAACTTGAATTCTTTTTAAAAGCAGAGAGTGAGAGTGATGGAGGAAGAAACAGAAAGGCATGAAAACAGATTATGGGAGATGTCACATCCCTCTCCCTGCAGACTTTCCCACCTTTTTAGGTAATACAGGAGTGCTCAGGACTTTTAATCTTTCCCATTCCTATCAAGCCCCAAAGCACAGTAACTAATACCAAACGCACCTCAGACATACCTGAAAAAAAGATAATCACAGGACTGATCCCAGATGTAGTCATTGAAAAGTGACACGCGAAAGTCGCAAGCAGTACAACGTAGTTGATCACATGTTCTAGTCAAAAAAGAAGAGAAAGCTCCAAGAGCTTATTACAATCAGAGAAACTACACAGATCATAACTGTTTTGAAGTACAGTGCTCACTCAGAAATACTAGAAGCAAGGTTACCTTGTAATCTTAATATTTTACATCTCTCGCACATTCATTATGGTATGTGTTTTAACTATATGATCATGCATTATTTTTATGGGTTCCTAACTTCACTGAAGACAAAATAAACTGATAATCTGTTGATGTATTCTCTTTCATCTTCCTCACTAGTATGGCACCTGACCAGCATCCAAAAATGCATCAAGTGCATAATTAGTTACTACAGAAAATCTCACATGGAAATGCAATAATGTTCTATAGGATATTGGGGATAAATCATAGAGTCATAGAATCATTAAGATTGGAAAAGACGTCTAAGATAATCAAGTCCAGCTGTCAACCCAACACCTCCATGCCTCCTAAACCATGTCCCAAAGTGCCACGTCTACATGGTTTTTGAACACCTCCAGGGATGGTGACTCCTAATGTCCAATCTAAACCTTCCCTGGTGCAACTTGAGGCCTTTTCCTCTCATCCTATCACTAGTGACTTGGAAGAAGAGACCAACACCCACCTCGCTACAACCTCCTTTCAGGTAGTTGTAGAGAGCGATAAGGTCTTCTCTAAGCCTCCTCTTCTCCAGACTAAACAACCCCAGTCCCCTCAACCTCCCCTCATAAAAGCTGCTCTCCAGACCCTTCACCAGCTTCATTGCCCTTCTCTGGACACACTCCAGCAGCTCAAAGTCCTTCTTGTACTGAGGGGCCCAAAACTGAACACGGTATTCGAGGTGTGGTCTCACCAGTGCTGAGTACAGGGGCATGATCACTGCCCTACTCCTGCTGGCCACACTATTCCTGACACAAGCCAGGCTGCTGTTGGCCTCCTTGGCCACCTGGGCACACTGCTGGCTCAAGTTCAGCTGGCTGTCAGCCAGCACCCCCAGGTCCTTTTCCGTCTGGCAGCTTTCCAGACACTCTTCGCCAAGCCTGTAGCGTTGCATGGGGTTGTTGTGACCCAAGTGCAGCACGTGGCACTTGGCCTTGTTGAACCTCATACAGTTGGCCTCAGCCCATTGCTCCAGCCTGTCCAGGTCCCTCTGCAGAGCCTTCCTACCCTCCAGCAGATCGACACTCCTGCCCAACTTGGTGTCATCCGCAAATTTACTGAGGGTGCACTCAATCCCCTCATCCAGATCACTTATAAAGATACTAAACAAGACTGGCCCCAAAACTGAGCCCTGGGGCACCCTGCTCGTGACTGGCCAACAACTGGATTTAGTTCCGTTCACCACAACTCTCGGCTTGGCCATCCAGCCAGGTTTTTACCCAGCAAAGAGTACACCTGTCTAAGCCATGATCTGCCAGATTCTCTAGAAGGATGCTGTGGGAGACAGTGTCAAAGGCTTTGCTAAAGTCCACGCAGACAACATCCACAGCCTTTCCCTCATCCACTAGGCGGGTCACCTGGTTGTAGAAGGAGATCAAGTTGGTCAGGCAGGACCTGCCTTTCATGGAGCTATGCTGGCTGGGCCTGATCCCGTGGTTGTCCTGCACAATCTTTAAAGTACCTCTCCTACTAAGTTGAGCTGCAGTTGCAAAGCACTCTGGCTAATTTTAGTTCAGGGTCTGGGATGATTTAAACCAGCTCACTGATTTAAGTCACTTATTCAGCATCACATAAAAAGCTGAAGAGAGGCAGGGAAAAATAACAATACTTTACAGCAGCCATTTCCTTAACTACATGTTACTCAGTTTTGGAGTCTCATGTCTCATTTGCGCACATCCTTCAAATCCTCAAATGAACAAAAGATCTAGTAGTCAACAACAGAGGACTGGAAGGGACCAGCTGACTTCAACTGCAGTTACAGGCATCCACATGTTTAGAAGAATATAGGGCTGCCCTGTCCAGTTCAAATGCAGAACTCTGTACCACCACAGAAACGCAGTTGTGAATAAGAATAATGATAAAGCAAGTAGAACTTCTTTTTCATGTTTCCTACCTTTTTGAAATACTTGTTCCTATGCCATATGGTGAAGAGCTTCCACCCAGGTACACTGGACAGCATCTATATGGATTTAATTAAAAATATTAAATTATAGCAAAACATTTTTGAGAAATAGTACAATGCTTCTCCTAGTTTAACAGCACGGTATTTCTACACTCATATTTGTTAAATATAGGCAAAGCATCCAAATGTTTACACACTAAAGAATTTTAAGATTTCCATTACCAAGGTGTTCAAAGAAAAGTTCTGACAACCATTCTCTATACCAAATATACATACATGGGACCACATATTACAGCATTTGAGAAATATATATGTCCATAAGGCAAAGGAAGCTGTTGTTCAATAACTTAAATAATTAGTAAGTTTATAACAAATAATTTTGACCACATGAAAGCACATTAGCAATTCTTAAAAATTATCTTCCTATTTATCTTTGTTTTTCTTTAAAAAGAATGTTTCCCTAAATACTCAGTTTCTTTCTTAGTTAATGTCAACACAGATTAAACAGTAGCAATGTTATTAGACTGACTACAAGTTATAATCAAGCTATGTTCAACTAGCCAAAACATTTTTCACTTACCTTTTCCTATGAGCCTGTACAACAGCACTATTGCTTTCAGGTGTGAGACTTGCAGAGTTAGTCTTCAATTTCTATTTAAAAAGCAATTAAAGAATAAAAGGTAACAATATTCTGTTTTACTTAATGATCAGGAGCCAGAAAAACTCAGTCACAGAAGAAGGGGACTAAGAATTTGGGGAATTTCTGCTCAAGTTTCTGTGGGGCTCCTTGAGACAAAAGCTGCTGAAATAACAGATAAATGAGGAACGAGGTTTCTCTTCCCATACTGAACTCCCAGCTCTGCCTGAAGGAATTCAACACCACGTGATCACTTTGACTTTACAATCAAGACTTAGCATTTCATGCCCTCTTCTTAATCATTTTGCTTTTAAAAACAGTTTTAACTTAGAAACCTTCTCCCTCAATGTTTTTGAGCTTTTGTTTTACTGAAAACACATCGAGGACTTACATTATTTGAAAAGATAAAGTGTCTTTGAGAAGTTTCTTATTTGCTGCTCATAGAATAGTTTATTTGAATTCTAGAATACTAGAATTATAGGTCCTAAATGGGAAGTCCTAGGGATATGAAATGATAAAATTACACAAAGTTACTGACATAATTCTCTCTCATTCAGACATACATATTGTGGTATACAAGTGGTTTTTGTCAGTTCAGATATAGCCACTGTAGAAAACAAAGACAAACAAAGCAAAAACAATGTCACTCAAAAATAAGAGAATCTGCACAGGGGGTTATGATGTATAAATAACACAATTTTCTACTGATGATACCTAAATGAATATCTATTTTCAATGCCTTCTATCACTCTGACTGGCTTGACAACGTAAATTTGCGGCTCCATCTCCTGCTGTCAAACAACAGAAGTCATGTGCAGATGATACAAAACAGGGAGCAGCAGTTGGTGTGCCAGACGACTGCGCTGCCTTTCAGAGGGACCTCACCAGACTGCAGAAATGGGCTGAGAGGAATCTCTTGAAGTTCACCTAAGGGGAAATGCAAACTCCCGCCCCTGGGGAGGAATAACCCTCAAGCACCAGAGCACACAGAGGGCTGACCAGCTGGAAAGCAGCTTTGCAGAGAAAAACGTGGGAAATTTGGTCGATGACAAGCTGCCCATGAGCCAGTAGTGTGACCTCGCAGAAGGCCAACAGCATCCTGGGTGACATTAGGAGGGACGTTGCCAGCACACTGAGGGAGGTGATCCTTCCTCTGTACTAATAAGACAGAATCACAGAATCATTAAGGTTGAAAAAGACCTCTTGAGACCATCTAGGCCAAATCCCCTGCTCAAAGCAGGGTCAGCTTCAGCAGCTTGTCCAGGACCGTGTCCAGTTGGGTTTTTAAAATCTGCACAGATGGAGACTCCACAGCCTCTCTGGGCAGCTTGTCCCAGTGTTTGACCACCCTCACAGTAAAAAAATGTTTTCTTGTGTACAGATGTAATTTAATGTGTTTCAGTTTGTGCCCATTGCCTCCTGTCCTGTCACTGGGCTCTACAGAGACTCTGCAACCTTCTTTACTCCACCCATTAGGTATTTACACACATTTGTAAGATCCCCCTGGAGCCTTCTCTTCTCCAGGCTCAACAGTCCCAGCTCTCTCAGCCTCTCCTCATATGAAAGACACTCCAGTCTCTTAATCATCTCCATGGCCCTTTGCTGGAGGCTCTCCAGTAGCTCCATCTACATCTAGAGGTGGTAGAGTCACCATCCCTGGAGGTGTTCAAAAACGTGCAGACGTGGCACTTCAGGGCATGGTTTAGGAGACATGGTAGTGTTGGGTTGATGGTTGGACTTGATGATCCTAGAGGTCTTTTCCAACCTTAATGATTCTATGATTCTGTGATTCTCTCTCTTGCACTGGGGAGCCCAGAACTGGACACAGAACTCCAGATATGGCCTCATTGCCTAGTACAAAACAGACATGGACATAATGGTGATTAAGGACTTAGACCATCAGACATACAGATAGAGTCTATGAGAGCTGGAATTGTTTAGCCTGGAGAAGACAAGGATCAGGACAATCTTATCAATGTATAAAAATACATTATGGGGAAGAATAAAGACATAGCTAGCCTCTTCTCAGGGAGGCCCACTGACAGGAGGAGAGGCAATGGTCACAAATTGAAATACAAGAAATTCCAGTTAAACATATGAGTAAATTTCTTTACTTCTTGTGAGGGTTGTCAAACGCTGGAACATGTTACTTAGAGACACTGTAGAGTCTCCATCCTTGAAGATACTCTAAAGCCATCTGGACACGGTCCTGGGCAACCAGCTCTAGGTGGCCCTGCTCGAGCAGGTGGTTGGATCAGATGATGTCCAGAGGACCCTGCCTACCTCAACCTTTCCATGATTCTGTGATATTTGACACTATGCCCTATCTTGAACTAGCATTTCCTTTAATTGCTTGTTACTGCCTGGGTAAGATCATCTCTTTATACCTCTCTTGTGCCTCACTATAGGGTTGTTGCATTTTCCCTTCTGCAAGTTTACCCTACAGCTTGTTTTATTTCATTTTTTTGCTTTAAAACAGTTTTAGTTTACGGTGCTTTTCATCGCTGAACATCATCCATTCTGCATTTCTCCAGACTCCTACTCACCAGAGGTGTTTTGGCAAAGCTGCTGTCGTTACAGATTTCATCAATAATGTCGTCTATATCTTCTTCACTGCTGCCAGCACTTATTAACAGTTTAGCTGATCTGAAAAACAAACAAATCATCCTTCATTTTGTAGCATGACCAGAGAAGTTCTAAGAATTATAAATTAAAGCATAAAATTAGTTACAGCCTTTTCCCTCTAATATTTCTGTAGTACCTAAGGTAAGCCATTCAAATCATGACTGGACTGCAGGATGACGCCTGTCAGTCCCCGTTGAACTGTCCCATCACAGGTGTTATTTTTGCTTGCTTCTTTTATTTCCAACCACTTCCAATCCTGAATAAAACCATGATAATATAACCCATGCTGCACTTACTGAGCAACAAATTGGACAGCCCTGATTTTTCATGTTAATCTTTAGCAGCAGGAACATAAAAAGGTCAGAGATAGTTCTCTCCTTGTGCTATACAACTGCAGGGGTTCTGAAGGAATTCCTGACAAATTGTATGCATTTAAAGAGATCACCTGCACTTCACTTTCACTGAGGTGAGGAGTCTTGTCACTTAAGTCTGCTGTTTGCTAGCTCTTTGTCAAATAAAGGGAGGCCTGTAGTGCTGCTGCATTGACTAATCAAGAACAAATCTACTCCTGAGAAAGAAGAAAACAGTGATTTTTAAAAAATATTTTACTTAGATTGACTAAATTTAGGTGCTTATCTAACCAGTATGCAAACAACGGGGAAGTCCAGTAACGCGGCCAATGGTAGCGGGCTTGTTGGTCTTGTATTATTCTCTTCAAGATTCTTGCCTCCAACTCCTGTTGCCTGTTGGGTAAGTGCTCAGCAGCCCACCTGTCGAGACATCTGGCCAAGCCCCTCTAGTCCACAGACCTTCCAACCAGAGTCTGAGACACCTGTGAGGGCCAGGATGGAAACCTGAAGGCCAGGATGGAAACCTGTGAGGTCCAGGTTGGAAACCTAAGGGCAGGCAAAGACATCAGTGAGGCCCGGGCTGGAAACTTGAGGGCAGGCAGACACCAGTGAGGGCTGGGATGGAAACCTGGGGGCAGGCAGCGGCGTGGCAGACCGCTTGGCAGGACTGTCAGCAGTGACCCTGTCACAACCAAAACTGTTGGTATTCAGACCGCCATTTTGAAAACTGTGAAATTTGAGATGGGTACATGAAAGTGTAGTGCCTAAGTTATGTGCTTACTGTAGAAGGTGCAGTTAATAGAAAAAGTATGAACAAAATACATAAATGACTAAAGTATCAACAGAATAAAATGTTTTGCAATACTATTGCTAAAGTTCTCCCTGCTCTAAATCGCAAGATTTATAGATATTTTAGATATATCACGAGGTCAGTTATAGAGCTAAGTAAACCCTGGTCCTCCTAACTCACAAGCAAATTAGTGCAGCTTTTAACGCCATATTTAATCCGAGGTTGGGATACTCCCAAGAGACAAAGACTATCTGAAGTAACTCAGCTCGCTGGCGCGCGACTTGGGTGTTTAAAAACACGGACGACGGGGGATATTCGTTGACGGCCGGCCGGCGTTGCGGGTCCCGACCCCGGTATCCGCCGCTCCCGCGGGGCCCCGCCGGCCGCTGACGCCCCCCAGCCCGCTCGGCGGGGAGGTGCGGGACCGGCGCAGGACTGCTAACCTGCCCTCCTTCGCCGCCGCCGCCGCCCCTTCCTCTTCCTCCTCCTCCTCCTCCTCCTCGCCGCCGCCGTGCCGGTGCTCGCCCGCCGCCCCGCGCCCGGGCAGGCGGCAGAGCCGCCTCTCCACTTCATCGAGTAATCGGTCCAAGTCGTCCGCCATCTTGCCGCCGCCAGCGGTTGCCAAGGCGGCCCCGGCGCCGGCAGGGGCGGAGCCCCCGTGCCCGGCGGGGTGTGGGGGTGCCTTGTGGAGCTCGTCCGCAGCCGGGCCCCCTGCCCGCCCCGCCTGCCGCCCGGCCACCCCGGGAGACGGGCGCGAAAGGGATAAAAAACAAACAAAAAAAGGAAAACAGAGGACCGCTCAAGCTCCGGTCGTAGTCGGCAGGATTCGAACCTGCGCGGGGAGACCCCAATGGATTTCTAGTCCATCGCCTTAACCACTCGGCCACGACTACCGATGCTGCAGCTTTCCTCCCCGCCACACTAGCTCTAACCACCCGGGCTGCCGCCGCGCCGAAGCGAGCCGGGCTGGGCCTCTCCGCCCCGGCCCCTCAGGGCAGGCCGCGGGGCACGGCCGGCCGCCGGCGGGAGCCTCTCAGGGAAGCGTTACCTCCGGCAACTGTGAGGATTATGGTGTGGTATTTAGGGCACGGCTTCTCATAGGGTGGTGTGAAAGACATGAAATAGAGTTTATGTTTAATGTATTTTTAATATATTTTGGTATGCTGTATATCAGTCTGTTTAGAGCAAAAAAAAAATGGTTGCAGTTCGCCAAGTCCTACTGGAGAAGCCTGGGGTTTTTTTGCGTAGATTGGAAACACTTGTGGCGAGAATGGCCCTAGCCCCTAGAAACAGGTAGGCTCCCACGCAGATGTCTCCCACAGCCTTCGGGGAACCGGGGCCAGGCTCTGGCGGGGACGGGGAGATGCTGGCAGTGCTGGGCTGGGCAGCCAGTTTCAGCCGGTTCCGGCCGGTTCTGGCCGGTTTCATCCGAGGCGCTGAGGGAAGCGGCTGCAGCCGCACCGCCTCCCGCCTGGCTGTGGGGTTTTGGGGGTTCCTGCAGTAGTACTACCGGTCTCCCTTTCCTTGACAAAAAGGCAACTTAAGCAAGTGGGATTTCTTTTTTTTTTTTTTTTTTTGTACTTTATTTAGCATTTTTGAGGAAAGTCCCATAAAACAGGGTCCCACCTATTGCCGTGTTAATAAATCCAGACGAACATAGTGGGTGTCAGTCACTGGTCCTCCCATGCGTGCTCCAGCCTCCTCTGCCTTCAGAGACATGCAGAAGGTGAAATGTCTGGAAGCGTCAGCATTGACAAAGCTGGCGGTGCACCCACCTTGAGACATTTCACCTTCTGCGTGGAGGTGAATTCACTGGAGGTGAATGCTGTATATATATGCTGTATATTATTATGTTTGATTAGAAATCCAAGGAAGCAATTTAGAGAGCAAGAGCGCGAGAAAGAGGTCCTGTTAAGCAAAGCAAAGCATTGCTGCCTCCTCAGGTCAGCTGATGGAAAGCTTGGTGCTCGTCCCCCCCCCTATTGCCAAGACCATTTAAAATTTGTCAGCCAGTGATGAAGTGGGGGCTGCGGTGCTTAACAGCTCCAAGCAAAGCCTCTCAGTTACAAGGTGTTTTACAATTCTCATGGTATTCCAAGTAATGAGTTGCAAGCTCTGAATTCCCTCGTACTTAAGCTTTTATTTCATCGTTCCATTTTCCTCCTCACGCATCTCAGAGCTTCGTTAATACCCCAGCCCGTATCATGGCAGTGCTTCTGGGGAAGATGTGTCGGGTAGAACAGTTGCGAGCCTTCCCTGGGTTGATGTGATGGAAGAAACTAAATAGTGTTGATGCTGCTCCAGCTCTTTTAAGTGGTCCCTTGGTCTCGGTGTCGTGTAGGTAAATTCAATCCAGAAGAAGTGGATTTTTTGGTGGAATTTTTACATTCATCTCTTGCAGCTGTGGAGAGTTTAAACTAATCACAATTCTCCCCGGTATGCTATCATCTCTGTAATTTGAAAAAGGATCAGGAGCCCACAGGCTTGGAAAATCTTGAAGAAACTCTTGTCCTGAAATACATCATCACATGTGGAAAAGACCACTTGCTGCATCATCTTAAAGGAGCTTAAGAATGCCGAAATCCAGTATCATTCTGGCATTCTTTCAAATGGCCTTAGAAATCTGAGTACCTTCTCTTTTGCCTGTAAAACAGCTTCTTTCTCTTTCCATCAATCCTGTGGCTGTCAATGTGTCTGCTGCAAGGTGCCAAAAATGTATGGAGTGTCTATGGGATAACAGTGCCAAAGTCAGGGGTGCCTCAAGGCCTTCTCCCATGAACCCGCTGCAGCATTTGCTCAGTTGGAAAGCACTTGAAACAAAAAAGAAAAGAAAAGAAAAAAAGGAGGCACAGACCTTTAAAAATTCCTTAAACTGCAGAGATTGTTTTTGTGCAGATTGCTGCCTGCTGTTTAGATCCTTGTTGTTCAAAACTTCTGAAAGGCCTGATGCAATCAAAGAGACTTACTGGGTCAAATTGATTCCAGACTAGTCCCTGGAATCACACTGAGGTGAATCTGACATACTGGGCCGTCAGCTAAGCTGTGGCCAGGAGAAAGGAGTTGAGGTCACACCCTGAGTTTTGCCCTCTCTTAGGAAATGAGTGAATTTTCTTGTGCAAATCATGTCTCCCACTGATGGCTTGGCCTTATATTTGTGCAAACAGAAAGGTTACTGACTGTGGAGGGCTGGAAAAGTACGGAATGACCACTTTGATGATAAAGTTTTTTTGATTTTTGCTACTTTCTCAGTGTATCCTTAGGAAGAGAGGACAGAAAGCTGGAAGGCTGTCCTGGGTGGGAGCCATCATGTTCTCTAATCCTCAAGCTACTGCAAGCTTTCTCAGCGGTGCTGATAAAACTGGATTTTGCCACCACAGTGATGAGGACAAAAAAAATACCTAGGACAGGATGTTATTTGCCTCCTCTGTTTTCTCTGTGAACCAAAGAGAGCCTTAATTGAGGTCGAGCAGAGCTTTCCTCAGCCCTCTTCTCTGAATGAATCAGGGCTTGCACGATGATAGTGGTCAGCAGGGCCAGGGAATACCAAAGCTGTCATTTCCTAGTGCTACCTGCTGCCAGCCAGGAGGGAAATGAATGCAGGGAGGCACTCTTCTTTTTGATGTGGTGATGGCATGTTGCAGCCCTTTCTGTCTTCCCATCTCTTGCCCCAGAAGCTGGGGTGGAGGTAGCACAGTGACTGCATCTCACCAAGGTGTCCTGCTGCCTCCAGCAAATGTAGAACCAGTTCAACTTCTTGCTCCCAGTCACAGGATATTGCTCTAATCCTGTTCCTGGTCACACTCCAGTATTTTGAGTGACATCACACTTATTTTCCGGTAGTGGTACAATGCATCAACATGAGCAAATTAAAGCTGAATGTAGATTCTTGGCCATAATTTAACCACTAACAAGCATTTCTGTGGATGAAATTATTCTGTGTAGAGATATCAGATTGGGAGACAACTTCTTGAAAGACCGCTTGGCAGCAAAAATAGCAGCGTGTGCAAAATTCCTCATATAATGTTATTCGTTTGTGATGTTGAAAGACAGCCTTGGATCAGAGGACAGTTTAAGCTGGAGGCCAACTCAGTCTTGGGCTTCACTGCTGATCCTTCCATCAAAGGTGCCAGCTCAGAGGGAGGATTTTCAGTTTGGTTTTCTGGCACAGCTGCCTCACCCATGAGAGACCAGACTGGCATCAGGACTGGAACAACTTTCAGTTACTTTCAACCTTCCCTCAAATAAATAATTTCAGGGTTAGGGTATGTGAGCACTCACCATGTGGTCCCTCGGCTACCCAGTTCTCTTGCAGAGGAAGATATTCCTGAGAAGAGCAGGTAAGTGTCCAGAGTGACAATCTGAGCCCCTGCTGTCAGGGGTAACCATACTTCTGGACATTTGTAGCCACACATGCCCATTTTCAAATGAGTGCGTCCTTGTAGTGCTTACCAAGGGAAGCAGAAGGCTTTCAGGACAGTGTACAAAGCAAAAAACCACTTGTCTGGGGGCCTTTTAACGAACCTGGCATAGTCTTGAAAACGGCTTATAACCATGCCATTTCGATCTCCATGAGGGCATAATAAACATTGTAAAGTCTGGAAAAAAATTATTAGCTTGTAAGGCTGTGTATCAAGAAGGTCACACTTCCAAATCAATTATAATTATGTGTAACTTCAAATAAAAATGGTGTTGCCAGGCACTGTGTGGCTTTACTGCACCTGCACTCTCTGGCACCAAGGGTGTCTGTCCCTGTAAAGTAGGGCAGAGGGAGGCACACGGTGATCAAGCAGGTTAATGCAGAGGAAACATCTCATCACAAGGAAAAAATGTTTCCATCTAAAAGATAGAAATAATAAGTAGTAGTAAATATAAAATAATTGGCCTGCCAGGAAGGACCTAAGCTGTGGAACATGAGTAGTAAGGAGCGAGCATCCAGCAGAGAGGACTGGGGGCTATAGCGGAGAAATCCTTCCTACTTGCTGCCCATTGCAGCTGCAGTGAGAGACAAACAACATGCAAGACCATCCTAGCCGAGGGACAGAGGAGCTGAAACCAAAGCAATGATAGTGTTACATCACCCTTGCCAAGACTGGAAAATATTTTTGAGGGATGATTCTCCAGGTGAGTTGTGAGCTGGGAATAACTAGCCCGTAAGCCACGGGCTCATGGCACCAGTATGCATGTGAGGGGGAAGACTGCTGTTTGTGTGAACTCCACGCTAGTATCTCACTCCTCGGCAGGACTGATTCAGACTTATCTTCCTCAGGCCCCAGGATGCTGCATCTCAGAGGGAGAGGGAGGTGGCAGTTGAGAGGGTTGTGTTCTCACACATCAGGTTCCAGATATACTCCTTTGTTTTGCTGCATAACATTCACCTGGCTTCCTTTTCTCAGTACAAGAATCCTGTTCAGTGAAAGTATATGGTAGGCAGAATCATACCTGTGTAACATGAATGCTCTTTGCATGTGTGATTTTGTACAGGCTTTTACAGTGAAAACAGGGAGCTCAATGTTAAAAGGAGATCCTCGTGTCTGTAAGTCAGTAATGAGGTTTTCATTTGGACTTGAAATAAGCATTTTTTTTTCCAGTGTAGCTAATAACAGTGCAGTTTTCGAAAGGGAGAATGATTAAGGGCAAAGTGAAAATTAAAAGCCAGAATGCCACTGATTTCAGTGGGGTCAGAATTCCACACAGAAGGTGAAAATCCAGTCCATCTCACTGCAAATAGCTGTTCCTTGCTTGAGGACACGAACAGGTAGCTCTCCTTCCAGCTCCAAGTCGCATCTCCCAGCAGAGGGCATTGCAGGGTGACAATACTGTTTTTTAGGACAAGCTGGCGAAGGTAAACTGAACTTCAAGGGGTTGTTTGGCCGGTCTAAAATTTATTGTAATGACCTCCACTGGGAGAGCAGATTATCAGTCATTTAAAACCAAAAGATGCTGCTAGCGAACTCTGTAGTTGGAAGATAAAAGGAATTTTCTCTTGCACTCTAGAAAACCCTAACGCCTGAAAGACAAAACTAAGGCCAGAAAGCATTTGCTCTTCAGTGTCTATCACACAATTTATTTTCCTGTTTTAAATGACACTGTAGGCTGAATTGCAAAGGCATGTTTCAGGCTGAGATCCTCTTGACATTCTGTAAAAAATAATAAACTGTTCCTTTTAAAAATGAAATGCAGAGTTAAAGTAAAAATGCTGTGAGCAACAAGGAGAGGAAACTTCATCAGTTGCTGTAGATATGAATGACAAACATAATTTCAAAAAGTGGATATAAGAAAGGGGAAGATTTTTAAAAGACAGAGGTGAGCTGTGTATGAAACCACAAAGCGATGGGATACCCAGGTACCACGGGCGGTGTGTAGCCTTCAGTGCCGGGTTTCTGTCTTTCCTGCCCTCTCTGCCCCAAGCCCTGCAGCCCCCCACATTACACGTCAGGAGCGCATCTGGAGGACAGGCAGGGGTGTAGCTACCACACAGGGCAGATAAAGTGTTCTCTGACCCTGTCCCCACATCCTGGCCAGTCCTGTCCCATAACAGTCATGCCAATCCGCTTTCTGGAGGCAGTGGATTTACTGTACATGATCAGGTTGACTCTACAACACCAGCATCCCGTTAGGTCTCTGTCTGCAGGCAGCATTTAGTCCAGCTTATTGTGTGGCCACCCAGCAAGCTAGGCATATGCCTTGGAAGAGGAGAGTGAGGGACTGAGGGGACAAGGGGAGGCCGAAACGTGTGTGGAGCAACAGTACTTTCTTTTGCTTAGCATTTGTTCTTTGGCAGGTCACAAGAGGATTCAGCATGTTTGGAAGTCAGTACTATCATTGTAGTTTTACAGATGGGGAAACTGAGGCACTCAGGAGGTTGTATCCTGCCTGGGCTCATCAGATAAAATGAGGACAGATGTACTAAGAGCACTCCCTTCTCTCTTGTTGCTGAAGTCTAAGCTTAGTACGATGTACACTAACTGAACTGCACCATATTTGTATGCCGCGGTGAGAAACATTTGCAAAGTTAAAAAAAGTGCAGGCGGGCAAGGGTTAAAAAGCAAATTCTTCCACCTTGATTTTTGATAGCATTCTCACTCAGGTTAGTTTACGGTGTTAAAACCAACGGGACTTGAAGGAGCAAAGGTCCTGAATTTGAATTTCAATGAATGATACTGAGGGAGTGGTTGGGGCATTTTATAAATACCCTAAAAACGCCTAATAGGCATTCTGCTCCGGGGGACTTGAAAGGACCGTAACCTTTCCTACAGTTTAACAACACATTTCTCCATAAAACTAACTTAAGAGAAATTCCCTGCATTCCCACACTGAACACTTAGCAGTCTTTTCAAACTTATGATACAGCAGTAAATATAGCTTATAACCATAAAATTAAGGTTATGTGGACTTGTAACTTTTTATTTTATGCTGGCTCTGTGGGCCACTAGCAAATTCTACAGGGGTTACTGTCCTGAAGTCTGCAATGAATTACATGAGTAAAGTAAGAGGAAACAAAACACGAAACAGAAAACAACCCTCACTTTTTAAACAGACACATTGGTTGTTTAAGGGCAGAAGAAGGGCAAACAAAGGGAAGGGGAATCCACCATGAAATTCACAACCTCTCATGCTCTACAATTTCAATTTCTTTTAATGCAGTTCTTTGTGCTGTACAGGGAACTTGCTAGCTTACACGGCTGTCATTGCACTCACGGGGTGTTTAATGGCTACAGAACAACTTGAGAAAGGGTGATAGGTCTCATATGTAACAAGTAGCGTTTCCTTGGAACGCTACCAGTGAGATTCTGGCAACCTGTGCCAGGTGAAGCTCAAATGTTATGCAAAATTTAGATTATTTTTACTGTGGTGTACTAAAAAAATTGGTTTCTGCGTAGCTGCGTCCTTGCAAATTGTATTATGGATTGTGAAGTTACAGAGCCCCTGGCTTCTACAGAAAATGTGCACTGCTTTTATTATGTGGTTTTACAGTGCCTAGAAAACCTTTGGCTTTCCAGTAATGTAACTGTGAACTAAAACGTAATAAAGATAGGCTGCTTTTTTCAGTAGTGACTGTAGAGTCAAGGTGCCTCAGCTTTTGGGTTCCAAAACAGAAACTAAGTCCTCCACTTTTAAGAAAATAGGTGAGTGGAATTTTGTGGAAACCAGTCCTTTCTAGGGTAGATTTGTGACCTTCTCCCAGTAGTTCTGTTGTCTTGAAAACTTTGAAGGCCAAGAGCCACCTAATGAACAGCCTTGTTTATCATGAAAGCCCAGTTTACTGAAACCTCTATCTGGCTTCTGCAGTGATTACAAGCATTTGGACAGCATGGAAATTGGATGCATCTTTACTGACTACAGGGCCTTAGCTAAAAGAAATACAGCTACAGCAGCAGGGGGCTAAGGAAGGGAGCAATTAATTTACTTTTCCAATATTGCAACAACATGGCCATCGTAATTTAAAAGCCTTTGGAACAGTCTTCTTCATTTCCTCCTATCCCACTCCCTCAGCTTTTTGTCTTGCTCTGGCTTTTGTTCGCTTCACACAGCCTGCCAGACCAACCCGAGCCTGCCTGAACCCAACTGGTTGGTCCCTGACGTAATCCTGAATGGTGACCTGTGAGGCCGACCTCAGGATTTGCTGGGCAGAAAAGGACCCACTTGGTTTTAAAGTGCTGGCTCTGTTTTGTGAGGAGCTGGCAATGTATGTTATTCTTTTCACTTTTATAGCTTGTTCCAAAGTCCATGGAGGATACACAGCTGGCTGGCAATACCACAGCTAATTCCATGGCTGCAGAGTCTTAAAAAGCCTCTGGTGATGATGCTTGAAAGCAATGCACAGGAGTAGTGCACACTGTATGCTGCCTACAGACCTGTGTGCTCTCCACAAATGCACAGCATTTGTGAGGTGTTTCATTAATCTGTGGTGGAAATAAAGCACACATTTCTATAGATAGCAAGTTCTAAGTGCTCCTGATCTATGTCAATTTTGATTTTACCCCACTGCTCCTTGATCTCCGTGTCTAATGCCACCGAAAGTGAATGACACCTTCCAAACATGTTTCACATTTTGGAAATTGCTTGTGTCTGGGAGAGAGTAGGCTGTTGTTTTGAAACTCTTTAAATGAATATGCTGCTTCCAGATGAATTCACATTTTTCTCTTGTTTGGTTGTTTATTGATGATAGTTCTCTTTTCTTTAGAGTATATATTTTTATAGGCTTTCTTTTTTCTTCTTGGCTTCTGTGGGATTACCAGTAGTCTGAAAACATCTACAGGACAAAAAGAACACAAATTTACTGAAATTTCATATAAATCATGACCCAGAAAAGCAGCATGAAGAGAAATAAACAGTAATAACCCTTATGGAACTAATCTAATTTTCTTTCTTCTGATTAAGGGGAATTGCCAACACAATACATGTCTCCGTAGTAGCAATCCCAACGATAATTCTGTGAAACATGGAAACTAGACAGGTCTCCCAAACACTTGCTGGTAGCTAGGATGAGGTAGTTTGTATTTTCCTGTTGTTGGGTAAAGTCACCCACCCAGTCTTTACATAATGGCCGCCTGCGAGCACTGACATGAATTATCGCACTGAGCATGACAGAGCTCATCACCTTCACTCAACTAAATGTCAGTGTTTCTCAATAACATAAATGAATCAGGACATCTGCAGCTGAAGGTCATATTCCAGTTAGATTTAGGTACCTAAAATTTAGATGGGTTTTAAGCACCTCAGGGAGGCAGCAGCATCAGAGCAGGAGTGTTGGGGATTTTGCAAGTGGCACCTAATTCTTTTTTTATCTCATATATCCTCAGTTGCCTGCAGTTCTGCTGCTAGGCAAGCTCATAGCCATCTGAGTCGTAGCATCTAAACCAGGTGGGGATCTAGAACTAGGTCTCCAAATGGGACAGATCTTCTAGATGGTCTCAGAGCCCAGCTCTCAGGGACAGCATCAATAAATCCTGAAAAGGGTGCAAACAGAGCCTCCTTTCTTTCACAGGTTATGGCTGTATCTTCTTTTACCACCCCTTACTCTGAAAGCCTAGAGATTAATGCCCTTACCCAGGATGTGGAAAATCCAGGTTCAGTTCCATCCCCTGCTCAAAAAAATCCAGAACTATTTTCCCCACCCATTTTGGGAAAAGGATTTAGTTTCTCTTGTTTGGAGAGGTGTTCTCAGTTCCTCTTGTGGTGCAAAGAAGAAACCAAGACTCAATGGGTATGATTTAATGCTTGTTAGTTGTTACATTAATAGAGTTAGCTTTGAGGTGTTTTTAGGGATGTACTTCTCCAAGAGTGTTTAGAGTGATTTTTGCTTTCACAATGAATAATTAATGGATAGGAAAACATCTCTGTAGGCCTTGGAGCACAGACTGGAACATGAGTCCCACTTTTTCCAGGTGAGTGTCCCAGCAGGATATGCAGCCATGCTTACATGATTTTCACCTGAGAGCCTGGAGGGATGTCTTGTGGTTAGGTCAGGGAGCTTGAACCTTCCAGGCAGACGGAAGAACTGCTGAAGTGCCCTATCCAGTAGGCTACTGCATAAAACACCAATGGTAGGATTCCTGTACACCAGCTTTTTAAAGACCATATGATCTGTAGCTAGTTTCTGAAAGAAGGGCTTCAGGAGTGCCTCTGGAGCTCTTGATCTCAAGGAGAAGGGTGCTCTGCAGCTCAGAGAAAGGAGCTTCAGCTGTGGGTTGAAAGGATGCTGCTGACACCCGATTGCTGCCCATGTTTCATGTTAGCTAGCTCTAGATATACATCCCCTTGGTGCTGGGGGTGTTGGGATCCCTTCCTGGGATTTCTGACTCGCTGCCCACGTGGGAAGCCTATCTGTGGAGGGGTTTGTTTCTATTTCAGCACCTACAGTTCAGGCACTGCAGGTTTCAGCATTCAGTCCTTGCTCCTTGTACTGTGAGAACCACAAAGTTGCCTGGCTTAGTGAATCTTGCTTGGCCAGGACTAGAGTTCAGATATGCAGCTGTTCATGTCTATCTCAATGGGTTGGGATTAATGAATCTCTTTTCTTTTACCATTTATCTGGGGAATACATTTGAGAGAAGGTCCAGCTCCATAGCATTTTTATTTGTAGAGAATCCAAGTTGTAATTATCAGTTACCTGCAAGGCATAACCATCTACTCACTCTGTGGGTACTGCTAAAGTCTACCCTGAAAGAGGCATCCATCTTCTTCATGCAGGCTTCTGTGAGGCCTCTCCAGTTGGCCCTGGCACAATGTGTGGTAGGAATCTAGGCTGGATTTGGCAAAGGGATAAATAAATGCAACATATTCCAAGGCTGAGAAAAATAATGGCATTGGATCATTAGCTTAATAAAGTATTTTTAGCTACAGCTCCTCCGTGTGGATCAAGGATCTTATGATGATCAATGATTTTTCACTTAGCACTTTGGCAAATGCTGGGTAGAGCCACTAAAGCAAAAGGTAGTGACCTGAGCAGCTGTCCAGGAAAGAAAATAATTTGCCTCAAATACTAATTTCATAAAGGTAAGACATTCTGGGTTGGGCAGATCGACCAGGTTCAAGAGCTGTGTTATTTGTTTGCAAGTGGTTTCCAGGCAGCTAAAATACTCCTAGGATATCTGTATATCTATGTATCTTGATTTTGACTTCCTTGTCTCTTTTCTTCCCCACCAATTTCTTCCTTCTTTCCTTTTCTTCCATTTCTTAAGTACCTTCCTGGCCATAGGTACTGAATTACTCCTTCTTTTTCTGTCTCCTGCAACTCCACCAGCCAAACAGTGGCCTGGATTCAGGGCCCTGCCCCTAGCCTGCCCTGTCCCCAACTTGCATCCTTTGGGTGCAGGACCCCACTGCTGAAGGTTCTGTACCTCCTTAGCCACAGGTCCCTAGCACCGCTGAGCTCCTGTCCCCTTCCTGCACACACTGGCGGTTCATCTAGCCATCATCTTCACCGACCCTGGCACCCACTCAGGACACCTGCTGATGTCCAGCTCATATCCTTGGTGCGTGTCATGGTTTTGCATATTACAGGAATTAATAGCAGAAACCCCTTGGTGCTAGCCAGGCTAGGAGCAAGGGGAGGAGTTCATTGCAATGTTAAACCCTATAACCTGGCCCAAAGGGACCAGGGATGGAGATTGTAATGGTTCTACCTTTAAATTGTTGTAACCTGTGATTTGAGCTGCATGTTATAGAAATTACTATAGCAGGAACCACCTGAACCGATGGAGGACAAGCTTTTGAACAAATTAAGCAGGATTAAATTAAGTTCATGCAGTAGCCCATGGGCCAGTCTGGGTAGGACAAGATGTAAGAAGTGTGCTCTACACTGCAGCTGGGGAGAATGGCCCTCCCTGGAGCCTCTGGCAGAAAGCACCAGGGGAAACCTGAGGTTGACCCCTGGGTTTTGGAGTTGGGGATACAGCTTACTGATCAGCCAACAGGCTCGAATAGAAAATCCAGTTGCCCAGGAATCTTGGAGATTTGTTATTAAAACACCAGCCTTGAGCTTTATCTGGTATTTGGGTTTTGTATTGAAGCCCAAAGTCATGGACTAAATGAACTCAATGGGCATTTTGTGCACATTTGTGGACATTTTACAGACATTTTACAGGGGTGGTCCATAGACTAAGAGGATGATATCTGTGTATTATACCAAAGGATGGGAAGGGGGGTGGNACCCCAACTGACCAAAGGGATATCCCATACCATAGGATGACATGCTCAGTATATAAAGCTGGGGGAAGAAGGAGGAAGGGGATGACATTGGGAGTGATGGCGTTTGTCTTCCCAAGTAACCATTACCTGTGATGGAGCCCTACTTTCCTGGAGATGGCTGAACACCTGCCTGCCCATGGGGAGCAGTGAATGAATTCCTTGTTGTGCTTTTTTTGTGTGTGTGGCTTTTGCTTTACTTATTAAACTGTCTTTATCTCAACTCATGAGTTTTCTCACTTCTACTCTTCTGATTCTCTCCCCCATCCCACCGGTGGGGAGTGAGCAAGCGGCTGTGTGGGGCTAGTTGTTGACTGGGGCTAAACCACAAGAGTGTGCCACCTCCTAGCCTTGAGACCTGCAATAGTTTGGGGTTCTTATGGGAGAAAGAGGGGCAAAGATTTGTTCCTGGAGGTAAGACATAGCTAGTGGAGGATGAAGGACAGAGGTGAGGGAGGAGAAGCTGCTGTGCTTGCAGGCAGGAATGGGAGAGGAATGAGGGTGGCTGAGATGGGCAGACATCTCAATGAGGGGAACACTTTCAAAAAGAACCTGGGGGTGGGAGCACTTGCCTGGTGCTTGCTGACTTTGTTACAGGCTACACTTATCCAAAAACCAAGAGGGGAGAAAAAAAGTTTCCTCCAGGAGAAAAACTGGGAGGACTTGCTGTTTGTTGGAGACCAAAGTGTGAACAGTTGCCTGTGCCTATCACCCAAGCACCAAGTTCTTGTATGATTCTGAAGGCAGGTTATTAGTTTTAGTAGAGTTTTAAATTTTCTTCTGTGATTTGTTTTCACAAATGCTCATGCTATATCCAGCATGGGAAGACCAAGACTAGCCAATGAATTCTGAGCTGCAAAAGCAAAGTTGTCTGATGAATGTAAAATGGAGCTTTATGTAATCATGCATTTTATAATCATTATGATGAATTGTGATTGTTTTCCAGGCAAGAAATGACAATATCTGCAAAACTGCACCTGCAGCAAGGCTGTATTTTCTGTACAGATCTGATGGAAAATGTGAATCATGGATTATTACAGGTTTTTTTCTTGGTAAGTCATGGGTTTTCCATTATTTATTACAATTCCTTTAGGACAACACTGGAGTCTTGGGTATTAAATATGTTCATATGCTCTGGGGTACCTGCATGTAGTTTACATGCAATTTATGGAAAAGAAGATAAGTGTTTGAGAAGACTGAACTCTACAGCCACTGGAAATTGGAGGGAGAGAAATTTTTACAGCTAGATCTCACAGTCTGGGTTAAATCTTAATCACAATCACACTGGTATAAATCCAGAGTAACTCCACTGGGAGTTTAACTGGGTCCTGACCACACTGCTGCTGAATTAAACACAGCTTGTGCCTAGCATGTTGCAAGCCACACTTTGGTGGAAATATCCTTTGGTGGATGTATTCAAGCCCTGACAAGGTCACAGGAAGGATCCCAATTGTCTTTTATAGTACTATTTTTTGGTGCCCTGCTGGAGTTCCTGGTAACCAAAGAAGCATAATACAAAACTATAATGCTACACTGTAGAAAACACAGATTTAAGAGAGAAATGTCATTAGTGAAAATTTTACAGAAATGGGATTCTAAGATTAATAAATGTCATTAGTCAGGTTGCCAGTGCTGTCTAAATGGTTCTGTAGTGACCCTTGAAACAAAATGGATAGAGTATTTCTGAACACATTGTAGGAACTAGACAACATAACATTTCATAGGTTTTGTTTTCCACTTTGTGTGCATATAGTCAGGAAGGAATATACCACATAGGAAAATTAGTGAGCCTAACACATTTAACATCATGGCTATCCCTGGCAGACTTTCCACAGTTAGTTCAAAATTGTGTTCCATAGACTTACATTACTTTCTTTGATTTGTTGCCAATATTTACTTAAGCAAATTGAAGAGCTCATGCTATACTAGGGTAGAAAGAGTGATAAATTGCAAAAATGCAGTAAATGTTAAAGCTAAAATTTTTTTCAGCAGAAATCTGAAGAACTTATTCTCATGGCTGATAACTTTAACAGATTGAAAGGAAAACATATGAACACATAACACAGTCAGTAAATGAAAGCTTCTGACAGAGGAGTGAGCACCTGAAGAGATTTGGCCAAGTATTTTTACTGGGTTGACTGAATCACAGTTCATTAGCATTCAAAACAAAACCTTTGAATCCTAGAAAAAGCTTACCAAATACTCTGTTCAAACGTGAGAACTGAGAGGCTAAAGTCTTCCTACAAAAAAGTGCCTGCAGCTCCAGTGTCAACTTCAGGATATAATATGGCCCATTGTAGTTCTTTTAGCCTGTTTTCTTGTTCACAGATTTGTATTGCTTTTGTTTGTTTGTGCATGTGTGGAGGAAACCATTGTAGAAACTGTATTTTCAGAGCCCTGAGGCACATAATACAGATGATGTGGACCAGAACTAAAAGCCTGAACTAGTACACTCCAATTTTGCTGCAAGTCAAAGCTAGGTTTGGATAAAAGTTTTACAGTTTCTGGGAATCTCTTTAAATGCAAAAAAAAGAGATGCATGATATGTTATTATATTAAGTATAAAAATCAAAATAATTTGAAATAGATTTAGTGGGATGTATTCTGTCTCTGGGTTTATACTTGCAGGAACATACTGTGTATTTCTGCAGTTATATTGGAGTACTACTGGTTTATGCTTGTGGGCACTATTGGAAATCTGAAGATACGTATGCTATTTAGTTCACATTAAAGACAAGTGAATATTGTACAAAAATATTTAGAAATGCTTGTTTCAACAAAAAGAGGAGCTCAGTGAGGTGCAGAACTAATGAAGTCTGGTATCCCATTGCTTTGTTACTTCTAGGTGGAATCTTAAGTATTTGACTGAAGCTGTCAGTCCAATTAGATGGTATTCTCAGATCTTTTAATGGTTTCCATTAACATGGGGTTACCTAATTACTTTTACTGAAAGGTTATTTGTGGAAAATAGGTTTCACCACAGATACTTATATCTATGTACAAAATTTTGGGCAAAATGTCTGTTATGAACAGAGAACAGTAGGAAGAGAGGGCATTAGGAAATTTCTTTTGCTCCTCTATATAGACCTTCCAGTGATATAAGGATCAGGTAATATTGTCACCAGATGGGGTAGGTAAAACCAAACAGCGTTTGAACAGTAAATAGCATATAACAAATAGCAAAGGAAAGAACTGAAGTGAATCACTTCAGAACAATCTAAACAGCTGAAATATGTTCACTGACACAGTTATTTGAACAATTGTGAATAACAACCAGATGAATTAAAGTCAAAGTTTGTCCATAATAATTCACAAAGAGAACAAAAGGCTTAATCCACTAAATAAAACATTTGCTATGAAAAGCTTGCCCATAGTTCATATATTGTAAAAGGAGGTTGGCTTAAGATATGCTTTATTACCAAACTCAGATAAGGATACAGGGAAATGCTGCCTGAGGGCTTCATTAAAGGAGCTATGGACTATGATATCTAAGTGTGGTCAATAGGTGAAATGAAGGTATTTTACAATTTTTTATGACTTTAGTGTAATAAGAAAAGGATGTAACCAGTGGAACTCAGGGGAGGAGGCACTCAGAGGAAAATCAACATAAGACAGAGTGCAAAAAGATAAAACATCTTTTGGCAAGCTTATTTTGACTTTTTAAACTGGAAGGGTGGTGAACTACTACAGACAGTCCCTCCCTTCCACCATTATGCAATGACTTCCATCCCGTTTTCCCTTGGTAGACCTCTGTGTTAGTGGACACAGATCAGCTGTGGGTTTAAATTGCCCTCGGCACTTTATGAGACCTTACCTGATTCAGGTCTGTGAAGATCCTCAAAGCAAACCCCTGCTTCTGCAGAGTGCTGGGCTCTTCCTCCTGCTGTAGATAAATGCATGTACCTTTACCATGATAACTTCCTCAAGGTTATGTTGACCTTAACTAGTGAGTCAAGTGGATAATATCCTGGTGGGGAGGGAGGATTTTGTGAGGGTGGGTAATAAAAATCCTGTCTCCGGTTCCCTGGGAGACCACAAAGAAGAATGCTCGCACACACAAAAAAGTAAGAATGTGCATTTGGAAGGAGCGTTCATCACCAGCATGTTACTTTTTGATGGAAGACTTGCAGGGCGTTAGAGTCACTGTAGCTTGCATCCAAGTCCAAGTCAATGAATTACAGTGCATCCTCTACTGAGCAGGGCTTCATGCTTTTCAGTTCTTTCACATGCAGCAGTTTTATGGATTTCAGGATATAACTGGGAAGAGATCATAGGTTTGTCCTGAAACTTGCAGTTCTTTGAAATGGGAACTTTATTAATTTGTAGTCATAGAAATGTCATACATCTCTGCAAATCTTAGACACATCTATGGAGTAGTCTTCGGACAGTGCTGAGTCCCAGGTGCTTAGGTAGGTTACTGATCATACCTAGAGGAAGGCAGTTGCTCACTTGCAACAGCTGGCAGAAATCACTATGAACAAAGACAGAGGTACCTCTTTCCTGGGTGGGAACCCTCAGAAGAAGAAGTGTCTCCACTAAACAAGAATCTTTGAGGATTTCCTTTGTAAATTTCTCCCCAGTTCTCTTCCACTTTCTTGGTCATTCAGGGGCTCCTGATTTCTCTTCAGTGCTGGATGGTGAGTTCAACACACAGAGTTTCATTCACAGCAGAATACCTGAAGGACTATAGTTAGTGGAGGAAGTATTTTTGTTCTAAGGGAGATTTGTATCTTCATTTTCACTTGATTTTGTGGGTAACTTGAGCATTGACTTCTCCAGTTCCTCTCCATACTGTCCAAATTGATCCATACTTATATTATTGTACTTTTGCAGCTTCCAGGCTGCTTCCATTAAAAGCCGAAAAGGACATAGGTGAGCACAGATTCATGGAATGTTGTGTCCTGACTGGTTTCAGATTCCAGATTACCTCTTCCCCCTCCCCCCCAGATCACAGAAACTGACTTCATGGTTCTGAGGACCAGACAAATCTGGGGAGGAAACAAGTTGGTCAAAAAACCCCTAAAACCCAAAACCGTCCTCCCAAAAATCCAAAGCAAAGAACAAATTCAATAACACCGGAACTGCTCTGTGACCTTTCACAGGTGGGAGTTGAGGAATTAAGGAAACCTTAGAAAACTGAGGTCATGTCTGCTTAGCCTAGACATTAAAGATCCCATAGTGCTTTACATACTAGGGGAGGATTTATCCCCATGTCCTGACCAAAATGTAACCTCTTCCCTAGAGCAAAGGAGCATATCATACTCTGATTAGAGGCTCTGCTTCATCCTTGAAGTGTCTGCATTTCGATGATGCAGCTTGTGCCTTTGTGTAAACACACACAACAGTATACAGAAGGACTTGGGTATTGCAGGGGCTTTGCACACAAAAGCAAGATTCCTATGCTTGTACAGAATGTGAACAAGCTTATGGCCATGCCTTGTGAAGTGTTTTGGGATCCTTTTTTAGATAATCTTAATTATTTATAATTAAATAAAGGGATGGCCAGCAGTGCAAGCAGCAACGTGTAACCGCTGTTGGTCTTAATTGAGCAAATGTTCTCATGTACGGGCAGTTAAAACTGCCCATGCGTAAACACAGGAAGGCAGTCCTTTTGACTTCATCAGAACTGTAAGCAGTATTGGTGATATTTACCAATATTAAATTCAAGTTGTGAGAACCATTTAGGTCAGAAAAAGCATTTGCAAGTATACAGTTAAACTTGCAAGAATATTTACAGAGCATAGCTTTGATTTATCATTGATGTTTGCCAAGTTCTGTGCTAATGGGTCAGAATTTGTCTCTCCTATTTCCTAATTTAAAAAAATCCCAACACAATTTTATTTCATCTTTTAAAGTACTTTGACTCTAGGGATCAAAATAGCTTGGACTTCTATGCTAAACTATACCAGAGAATAATTTTTGTTGCACTGTAGCATAGACTTTGAATAGTTGCTGTTTCAACAGAAAAATAAAAACCATCCACTTAATGTGTAATTAATAGTTTGGCATTTCCCTAAGGCTTTACCCGGGACCCTTTCTGTTTCTGTTTTGTATTACTAAACTCCCTTGCTAAATATTTCCAGATCATATAGATTTAGATAAGACATGTTCCAGAACCTATAACATTTTTTATTTTGACTTTTACAGTATTTATTAGTGTAATGAAAATAATACTTTGACAAGTCCCCAAATAAATGGTAATATTCACCCCTGGATAGCTAAGTGAAATGTTCAGTGGCTGTAGTCCATGGGTTATTTAACCGCACTTGCATTGGAGACATAAAAAGTATGACAAAAATTCTAGTGCAGATCCCTTAAAAACCCATGACCTTGTCCTTTGACCAAGGCCCTGATCCCGTAGTTTGAGTAACACAGGAATACATTGGCAGACATGAGAAATGCCACTGAAATCCATGGAGCTCTCCTAGGGGTACAAGGAGACCGCAGGATTGGGACCTGACCTACTAACGTGATCCTTTTAAGTGCCTTTGTGGCATTCTCTGGGGCCACTCTTACCTGCTTCTATACATAATAATAAGGTGCATGAAGAACAATTTAGTGAAAAACCTGTTACTCAGAAATGGAATAGCTGGGAAAATATCAGAAATTCACAGATGTCAAAAAGCCAATTATGATAAATTGATAAGAACTCCTGCATTCCTAGAGATAAGAATTTCACCCATGTTCACCAATAGGTATGAAATTATTGAGGCCACTTTTATACTTAATACTATAGAAATGTGCACTACTTCTGACGAGCATAGAAAGGCCCCTTTCTGTGTAACAGATTGTGTGATTAAGGCCTGTAAAACCTTAAAGGCAACATTTGTCATCTTTGTTAAGCTTTTAACACACTTTTGAGACTACTCAAAAACTAAGGAGCCTTTGGAATCCAGGCTGGAGCTCAAGATGTGTGTGCATACCGAAAAAAGGGCTTTGTGGAGCTCTCTGGCCAAAATGAGCACATTTTCTCCTTTACGGGGCAGATCTCAACTTATGGCTCCCTAGCCATATCTTCACACCACAATTCTTTTCCTGGTGGATGTGAGTCAAGTGGTCTTTACCTCCACTCCCTTTTGTCACCTACACAGGCTTACAAGTTAATTTTTAAAAAGAGAAACACCAGTTCAAAACCAAGAGCTGATGAATTTCTGTTTGGGAATATTAAAAAATGATGTTTCAACATTTCCCAAACCAAATATTTCTTTTGCTAAACGAAAAGTTTCAACATAAAAAAGAATTACTTCATTTTTTAATCCCAGCCAAAATTATTTTTCTAAATATGACTAAAACTCATTTATATGTTTATGCTCTTCCCAAAGTTTGATTGTTGGACACATTTACTGTTTCTCTACAAATTGTCTGAGTTGCACCAGGTTTGCTATACAATGCTTTCACCTCAGCAAGGCTGAGGGGCAAAAGGGTGTTTTCCTGACAAAAACACTTGAAGTATTTTAGATAACTTAAAAGTATTTTTCTCCTCTTGGTCCTTCCAGAATAGACCATGTTGAATGTTGTATTGGGTTTGTGTGGCAAGGTTTTGGTAGCAGGGGTCTACAGGAGTGACTTCTGTGATAAGCTTTCCCTATGTCTGATAGAGCCAATGCCAGCTGGCTCCAACAGGGACCTGCCGCTGGCCAAGGACAAGCCCATCAGCAACTGGTGATAACACCTCTGGGATAACAGATTTAAGAAGAGGGAGGAGAAACCTGCGCAACAGCAGCTGAGAGAGAGGA